>CM041784.1:24967300-25237085 GCA_023375725.1 Nephotettix cincticeps | reverse complement strand
TGACCTGAACTCGCCAGTTTGGTTTTAAAATAAAGTGAACCCTTACTAAAAAGGGACCGTTTGCCTTCGACTGCAATACTTTGCATGAATACAACAGATACCGCAGGAGAATCAATAGTAGCTTTAGCAAAATTAAACTTTGGTTTATGTAATTCTCTTTTAAATAGATAAAATCATTGTACACAATTCCTCGCTTTTGACCACGCAATGACCTACCTTCCTGAGGAACTTGCAGACTTTGACTACTCATTACCCCCCCCCCCCCAAAATGGCCTTCCTGGGAAGGACCGCTACGCCACACACCGCTCCGGCACAGCTTTTTTTAGCACTACACCACTGGCTAAAGCTTACTAGAAAAATAATCATCTTAAAAACGTGTTCATAGAGATAAAAACGGCAGACATTCAAAACCAAACAGATATCTATGATGAAAAGAACTGATTCTATTCCAAAATGGAGAAACAGTAATGAAGATGAAACAATACGTAAAACAATATTATTCATATTACGAGTACTGGCAATTGACAAAATGTATTCTTATTAATACCTATATTTCTTATGCTCGTAAATTTACTTGCATCACAGTTAAGAATTCACTGTAGAATATAATTTTTTACACTTCATTCTTCTCACTTTTTCGTAAGGATCCCTTACAATAAGTAGCTCTCAGGTAATAAGTAGATACACTTAAATTTTATTCCTCGGCCATTGCATGCTGAATCGAACAAACACCTTCAAACTTATCACTGATCATTTCCCTTTTTTACTTCCCCTCATAATCTTCAATTTTTCGAACATCTTCAAATTTCGAAAAAGAATCACAATGTATCTACTCTCTGTAAATTAATTGATTATTAAACAGTGCCTCATGTTAGCAAGATATTGTTATTGTTGAATACGTGGATTTAGAAGAACAAAACATAAAATAGAAATAAATTATATTTTTGTATTTATTAAACATTTTCACAGTGTTTATTTATTAATAATATTTAAACAAGTAATTTTTGTCAATTTTTATGCATTTTTTACTCTTTGGTTCCTCTTGTCCTGTCTTTCATGTCAGTTGTCTGCTGAGTTAACGCAATTCCAGATTTCTTGTCCCAGCTAACACCTGTGTCACTCCTGTCCTGTCATTTATGTGCACTAAATTATTTTTATAATCATCATATTTTTGAGGTTTTCTCTAATTATTACATCTGCTAAGCGTGATTATTTAATGTGATTGAGTTGTATTTTTAATAGTAGTCGATGTTCCTTGAATTTTGTTTGTTGAAAGAAAGCCGTTAACGTTGTGTTGAAGCCACCTAAATGTAATGTGCCTGTAGATCGACCTGTCCTATTTTCATAATTATGAACATTTTATAATGATTAATAAGTTATACAATTTGTTATTTGGAGTGTCATTAATGCTGGAAACAAATTTCCAACACTTGTTTAACGAAATAAATTTGAATATAGGCTTACTTTAATCATGGCAAACTCTGCAACTAATGATAAGACAGTAAATAAAGTTGCTTTGTGCTCAGCAATTTTTGCTGGATTTGCCTATGTTGGTTATTCAGTAGTAAGAACAGCTTTTTGCAGAAAACTTGGCAGGAGAGATGGTGATGGTGAGTATTTAATATCTTATTCATACTTCCAAAGAGCATTATTTGCCATACCCAAGTAGTTAAACATGTAAATTCATCTTCTAGGCCATTTGGCCTATTAGTATTACTACTTAATTTGTTACAGTTCATATCTTTCTTGCTGAACAATGACACTAACTCTACATCTAAAATCATAAATATGAAACATATTCTAAATCAGTTTATAAATTATTCATTTTATTCTTTCACACATACAAAAACATATAGAGTCAGATTCAAACCTCTTATGATAAGGTTAATATAAAAATTGTTCATCGGGTATATCACATTCCTGATGGGTGACGTACAGTTTTCCTCCTCTGCAAATAGTACCCAGATGACTGACAACGTGTAGGCCTACTATATGTTCACTATATACTATATATATGTACTATATGATTAAATAATGTGTAATTTCTTCATATAGTTGTCCTTTTTCTGCACAAAGTGTACTACAGTACAGAGTCGATTGTCCGAAACTATAGGTGATTAAGGGTGTTCAGATAACTCAATTTTCGGATAATCGGTCACAGACGGGAAAATGGTAGGCCCCTATTCAATGCACATAATAAAGAATGAAATTATTTGTTAATTTACTTTTTATAATGTGATACTCACAAAAGATACAAAGAACTGTGTATAAAGTACAAAAATATTCTAAGCTTTAAAAATATCCAATATAAAAAGCTTAAACAAGTTCTTTGAACATCAATTCAACAACACACAAACCAAAGTTTAGTTGTGTCGGCAGGGCTAGGCCGCTGCTACCGCCAATGGTTGTACTCAAAATCGGCGCGCGGTTTCATTTTGTCATGTTTGACTGTGTTTCGGTTAACTGACGTTTTGAATAACAGCTAGAAACAAAATCTTAAGACAATCAGTACTTAATCCAGACAAAGCTGAAAACAAAAATTTTAAAGCAGTCAAAAAACTCTACAAACAATACCATGCACAAATAACAACGCACATAAGAAACAAAACACGTTTTCTCGCCAGATTTTGTGACAAAAAGCGCTTGTATAATATGTGTGAGAAAATTTTTGGAATACAATCTGTGTGCATAACATCTCCATTAGTACCTGAGCACAATTTGATTGTCATATTTTTAATGATGTATAATTTTTCATTCTTTACCGACTTCAAATCTTTCGTGTTCATTTTTCAACATTAAATTTTATTAGTGGTTATTTTTATATTAAAAGAACTAACAATATAAAAGCCAAGCTTACTGTATTAAACTTTATATACTGCAAAAGTTTAACTTTAAAATAATGTTATTCAGGGTATCCAGAAGAGCATAGAATTTACTTCAGGCGGCTGTCTCAGACTACCCAGACGGATGTGTTACTGGGTAACCTTGATCTGACGGACAATGGGAAGGTGGTGTTGCGGCCTTTAACAGTCCAGGATCGCATTCGTGAGCTCAATCTCAAGGCTCGGATGTTCACGGATACCATGTTAGCAATACAAGCCACGTCGGGACCCTCACCACGTCACAGTGCCATGCCTGGCCATCGTAGCCTCCAGGTACTGTATATTCAGAGTTGTTGCGTTGTTGCTGTTGTTTCTGCAATTACTGATAGTTATAAAATCCTAGCCAAACTTCTAGACCAATTTACCATTTACATAATGTTCTAAAGTCATTGCGAAAAAATGAGGGGCTCTGCTTTAGATATTACTCTAGTTTCTAATTCTCTAACTTGAATAATTTATTGATTGTTTTTATTGTAACTTGATAAAATTTTAAACTTGATATCAATGGAAAAAATATGTAAAAACTTATGTTCCTATAGTCGTAAAATAGGTATACTTCACATTAAAGAACATTTTAATCTTATTATCATGGTGTCTTCATATTTTTTTTATTTGGATGCCACTCAATAAAAAGTTTTAGGCTTAACCGTAATAATTGATTTTATTCTTGAATTATTTATAGTTTTTATATGAAGAATTGTGAAAGGAAAATACTATCCCAGCTAAAAACCTTACCTATAAATATCATCCCTATATACTAAATTTTGTTAACTTATGAAGAACTGCTTCATACTATGAGATGCAGCAGCACTATTACCATCAGTTTAACCCATTTCTGGTTAATTTCAGATATAGTCCGTGCTTGTAAAACAATTACGTTATGATCATATGACCAAAGGCGTGCATTAGCAGTTCTATCTCTTATCTACTGCCAAAAAATACCACTTAAAAATAATTTGACATCAAGTTCTCATGGATTATTACCTAATCTATGAGAACCAGTGTAGAACTTACACCTGAACCCTCGGTAAATACAATTTGATTTGACATTATTACTAAAATGAGCCCACCAGACACCACTCATCCTCGGTTTTGTAAAAATAAACCTGATTATTTCCTATACCTAATAAACTGCTTCAAATACTCCTAAGAGTTTTGTACCGTATATTCAGTGGTCTGTGGATTATAAACCATGACTTTGCCAGATTATAAACAGTGTCCTTGCCGATCGTCTGTCGCATGTGAATATTTTATTTTGTTGTTGTTATGGAGATATATTGGCCAACCGAGATGAAATATTTATGGAGTCAGATGCATTTGAAAGTTTTGTAGATGATACCCTGAATGAAAGTTAAAGTGAGAGTTATGATGTGAATGACTATTTAGATGAAAATACAGTGGAACTTGGTTATAACGTCATTGAAGGGACCACACAATTAATGACGCTATATCAGAGTGACGCTATGAAAGAGGTTACCTAATTTTAATTTAAAACCGAGGAAAAATAGGGAAACACATTTTTTACATGAAATTAAGACATTTAATGAAGGTAATTTGAAATACACCGTAAGTTTATGTTTATGACTGACTGAACTACTCTACTATATAAAAAATCGAATTTGAAAATATTGCAATGAAGTTCGGCTTGGTGAATTCAACTGTTGGTTCGATTTTAAAAAACAAGCCCGAACACACGTCTGCTATCTTACGTCCCTCCTCACACGCTCTTATAACTCACACCTTTTCTTCAGCAAAACATTTCTCTTAACACTTGCCATTATTTTTCAATACTGTATTCGTAAATTAAAATAACGAAAAACAAACTGTAAAAGACATACACTGAACTAACAATACCTGCACGAACTGTAGGTATGTACGATTGGCATCACAGTGCTTTGATGCGACGTGAGTCACTGACACTGACCTTGATGACCGGCGACAGCGGATATAGGGTAGGGGAGGGGGTTGGGGTGGTTAGCGGTAAGACAGCAATAAAATGCCGTTTCTAAAAATAGAATGTAGCTAAACAATAGCCGCAGCCCTCACGTTGCACCACCGACCGAACTTTCTCTATTTAGCTATATGTTGCCTTCATCTCGGCCCGATTATCTTGACGTTATATACGAGGTTTGAGAATTTACTGACGATATATCCGAGGTTTTTTCCTATGTTAATACATATAGTTTGGCGGGACCTAAAAATAAATGACGTTATATCCGAGTTGACGTTATGGCCGAGGCCGCAATAACCGAGTTGCACTGTATATATGGACTGGACAGTGGTTCAAGAAAAATCCTGAAAAAAGCCTGACACAGTGGAACTGGGCTCATTCTAGTAATGTAATGTCAAACAAATTTTATTTACTGGAGGCTCAGATTTAAGTGCTACTGTTTTTCGTAGATTAGGTAATACATGAGAACTTTTTACAAATTATTTTTAAGTGATATTTTTTGGTAGCAGCAGATAAGATATGGAACTGCTAATGCAAGTTTAAATGTTAAAAGTTGCAAAATAAATCGGCCCTGAGCGTTATATCAAATCAGACAAAAATCAGACCTCAATGGTTTAACTCAGGAGCCAACCTCTCATTGTACTCATTTGTCTCATTGTCCTCAGTGTTCCCCCTGGGGATCCCCTCGCATCCTGAGCCCTGTGGACGTCAGACACATTCTGTCAAGTCGGTCATCAGAGAATCTAGTGATGCTTGGCTTGGGGTCCCCGGCACCATCGCCAGTCAAGCGTCGGTGGACTCGGCGCTCTCTGCGGCGCCAGCGCTCACCAGGCGCTCAGAGTGCTCACCGCGTCAGTCAGCAGGAAGAAGCAGAAAAATTGCTACGAGACACTGAGGATGAACTGAGACTTCGTCTTGAAGCTATCAACCATAGACAAAGGTTTTTAGCTTTGATAATTTGACCTTAAACCATTCAATTTAATTCACACATTCTTTATTCACAAGGTATATTTATGAACAAATAAATATACAAGAATAGTGTCAGTAAATGATTTTATGTTTGTAATTAATTTTTGAAAGACTGATATTCAAAATATTTTGAAGATAACAGTGTCAGTTCCACAAAACTTAACAGTAGGCCTACATCAGTCATTCAGAATTCTGAGAAATAGATTGTCCATTTTATGGTTGCCATAAACTATATGAAAATAACGTATAAATCTGATAAAACATGATATTTCAACGATGTTTTGTTTTGAATTGAAGAATTGATTTTTTTTTTTAATCAAGGGACTTTTTTGTAATTATGGAGAGAACAAAATCATGACAATCATGTAACTTTTACTTCAAATCTCAGGGTGATGGCTGCCAGTGAAGCGAAGAGTTTGGTAGCACTGTTACACAGTAACGATGAAATCCTGCTCGAAAGGACTTTAGTAACGATCGCCAACTGTGGAACATTTGCTGGGAATCAGGTACGGTATCTTGTTACTTTAGATGTTGAAATATTTTAAACCAATCCAACGAATCAACTTACTGGAACCCTTAGAACTTAGATATTATTGTAACTAGCTCATGTTATTGAAAATCTATTTACAATCTCTACTAAGTATTGATTCAAGTAGTTTATCAAATTTATATTTTTAATAAGGTTAAGACTACATATAATACTTAAAATATTTCAAATACAGTAGAACTCCAATTATCCGAACTCCGACTATCCGAATCGCCGATTATCCGAATCACTTTCAGAAAAAAAAAATTTGTCCAAAAAAGTCTAAGTGCGCTATTATTCTTCCCCCCGCTAAGCCCGAGTGTGACCACTTGCAACTGCTCACCGTCAAGCGAATGCGTGACCTGGCTGCCCGAAAACGGATGAAGACCACAAAACAGCTTACATTGACGGAGATGTTTAAAAAACAATGATTTTTATTTCTAAACTTGTACGTACATTTTATTTATATTTAAACCATGTGAAAATATCATGTTTCTTACTTTTAATTCAATAAAAAATAGTGCAATATAAAAACGTAGCTTTTTTCTCTCTAATGGCAATTTTAAAAAAACTCCAATTATCCGAATATTTGATTATCCGAATGGGTCCCGGTCCCCATTAATTCGGATAATTGGAGTTCTACTGTAGGTTCAATATGTTTTGCAATTAAGTTTATTTTGATTCACTTGTTCAAAAACTGCAGTTTAATATTGACCATTCAAGCAGATAAGTTTCACTTAAATTTTACATACACGACATGTTAAAGGAAATAGATTCTTAGTTTTTTTACTCTGCTTTGAAAGTAATTAATATTACTTAGTAGATAGGCTAGTCAACATGTCCCTTGAGATTTTGTTTATGTTTATGTTTATGTTTTATAGCCTATAGTTAAATATAACCTATGCTTATTTCCCCATTTATTGGCTTTAATCATTTGAAAATTTGTTTTCAAGGATATGTTAAGAGAAGCTGGCTGTTTATTCCGATTAACGAAGCTTTTGACGTACCCGAAACCAAATGTACAACTAGCTGCTATCAAGGCACTGGGGAATCTTGCTTTGAATGAAGACAACCAAAAAGAGTTGAAGGTAATTACTTATTTACTTTTTAAAATACTAAAAAATACTTCAGAAATAATTTTTTCATTATTTGTACAAATACTTGCTATCGTAATTAAATTTAAATTAGGCCTACTTTTATATTTTATTTTATTATAAGAGTTTTTATATTTTTTTGTTTTGTTTTTGTTGAACTTGACGGGAGGGGGAAATAACTGTCCCGTTACAATTGACGCTCACACGGAGAATACCCTCGTACATTCAATATTATCACATTCGCTTAGTATTTTGGTTTTACAAGGTCAAATAATTTAATTTTTTACATTTAAATTTTTTTCCATTTTAATCCTCCTTGCGGCCGAGTTATCCGGACTGCCGAGTTATCAAGGGCCGAGTTTGCGAGACTTCTGTATTTATTTTTTTGATTTCCTGAGAACATGTTCAGATTTGAGGGGTTCCACTGTAATATTATAATATTACACTTTATACTAAAATAACTATTTTAGTCTAAAGAGACCTTTGACATTTTATGAAAGTGTTTGATTTAATTTGAACAATGATTGTGATTGGTTGAATTAAAAATAATAAACCAGGACAATATAAAACATAGGTCTAATGAACCCTTGGCTAAGGGTATTAACTCAATATATTTTCTGTATTTTTTCTGCAATAAAATACATTATAGTTTTTTATTTTGTTTGTTCATCCTTAGTTTCATATAGACTTGAGAAGATTATTTCCCCTTATTAATTAGTTACAACATAAATTATAATTTTTAATAATTTAATTTTATATTAGTTTAATTAATATGTTTAATGTGATATATTTTTTAAAGAATGGATTTAAAAAATCTTATTACAGTTTGAAAATTAGTACAGTAAAATTTTTCTTCCGACATTGTATATCCTTTTTAAACTCATTTCTCTATGTTTTCACTAATTAAGTTCTGGAAAATACTTATGAATTAAAGGATGAGATCAGTCAATGTTACTAGCGGCATTATTCTCGTGTACCATACCGTACCGAATTTGTACCGAGAACCGAGGTACAACAATTTCTACCGTACCGACCTCATAATTTCCTGTACCGCAGACCCCTAATTTTTGTATAATTATTCTGAACTGATGTAATTTTTTACTGGATAAGTCCCTGATCTTAATTTTTGCCATGGCTTCAAGTTTTTAGGTACTGTTGTTTAACTACTGTGAACAGGGTCTGAATTTTGTTGTACATGAATTTATTCACAATTAATTGAATTAACCTCTGAACTGTGTAATTGGATGAGATCAATCACAATTTTTGAAACCTCACACCTGAGTACCTCCAAATCATCCTGTTGTTCTATATTTTTTGGTCTTCTCAGGGTTTCTATTAAGCCTCTATACAATTAATTTTAAGGTTTCTATCAACCCATTCCTTACGGGCAACGTATACTGTACGTCCACTTCCCTCAGTGGGAATACTGGGATGGTGGCGTCATCCTGTAATCTAGCTACTAGGAGGTCACAAATTGTGGATAGTTATGAGCGATGGTCGGTGGGTGTAGTGTTCTCTTGTGTGCATTAACGTCCACACTATTGAATACTACGTTAATCCGCAAAAACCATCCTCATGATTATACCAATTCGTAATTCAGAGGCAGTGGTTCGGATTAAACGTTTAACTGTAAGTCTCTTTGTCGGCGATGCCGCTGTTTGTACAAGCACTCGGTTTAAGGATTATTATAAATCGAATACCGGCCAAAGATATATAAATTATATATAGTATATATATATATGTTTTTATATATTGAGTTGGTAAATGAGGGCTGCTATTATTATCAAACAATTATTCATAACTGAGTACCCTTTTTGTGTGAGAAATTATTTTACTTTAAAAATTCACAACATGTTTCGGATCTTAGTCCATTATCAAGTGGTGTATTAACAAGAACATCATATATATATATATATATATATATATATATATATATATATATATATATATATATATAATAAATAATAAATTGTCAGTATATATAACTATGTTAATTTTGTCTTGTAAGCATACAAATTTCCATTATTTGGTTGCTATGCAACGGCTTACATTAGATTTTTATTCTTTTAATAAATTATAACATATATATGTGTGTGTGTGTGTGTGTGTATATTAGAATTTATAATTAAATATGGAACAAAATGGTTATCTTGATCTTTTTATATATTTCATGTAATTATATGATTAGTAGCCTAAAATATAAATATAAAAAACATTTTTATTATTATTTTTTTAGTTAACAGGCCTATGTCAGCCTTTGAATTCAAATACTTTCGCAATTACTTATTGACAACTACAGGCGACTCCCTCTAGTCCGGACTACTTCTTGGAAATGAGTCATCAGCATGCGTTTGTGTTTCTCATGACAGAAATCGACAGGATTGAACATGTTTTTTAATTTCCAGAATCAAGAATCAAGAAGTTTATTGCCATTAAGTACAATAATAACGTACAATAGGCTAAGTCAATGGGTTACAATTCACTACAACTACATTACTGACATATAGTGGAATTATACAAAGGACTATGTCCACTAATTTCAATTAAAAACAAGAAAGATGGTAAATTTGATGGCCTCTTTCATACTAAGACCATAGTGTTATGTCATAATTGAGGTACTCCTCCACACTATAAAACGCTTGTTTCTTAAGCCAGTTGGATATTTTTACTTTAAACATTGTTGTCGGCAAGTTTCTTACATATAATGGTAATTTGTTGAAAATAATGTGCTGTTGATATCTATGGCTTCTATGGGATTTATGAAGACGGATGTATGGAGTCACTATATTATTTCTATATCTGGTGTTATGTTCATGTTGTTTACCCTGTTCGCTAAAGTTATTGATATTTTCCTTCACATGAAGTAAATTGCAGAGTATGTACATACAAGGCAGTGTCAAAATCTTAAGACTAATAAAACTACTTTTACAACTTTCATGATTTTTTAAACCAATCATACATCGGATTGCTTTCTTCTGCCATATGAATACTCTTTTAACATCACTACAGTTACCCCACAATCTGAGACCATAATTTAACTGAGAATGAAAAAGACCATAGTATACTGCAACTAGGACATCTAAAGTAAGACAAAGTTTGAGCTTTCTTAAGAGATAAGTTATTCTTGCCAGTTTCTTGCAAACAAAATCTACTTGGTGACTCCAACACAGCTTACTGTCAAGGAATATACCTAACAGCTTTGCAGGTTTTTGTATTTCGGAAATTCCAGTGTTTTTTAGAGTGAACACTATATTTACAGTTTTCTCGTTATTTAATGCTAATTGGTTGGCAGAGTACCATAGTCTAGAGTTTTCTATTGATTTATCAAGTTTACAAATAATATCTTTTACATTAGTATCACAGTTAAGGAGGGTTGTGTCATCAGCATATAACACAGAAAAACTTGGAACATTAACATAGAAATCGTTCACAAACACAATAAACAAAAAAGGACCAAGGACTGAGCCTTGTGGGACACCAGCTATGATTTTTTTTTGGTTCAGAGAATGAACTATCAACCTTAACAATTTGGGTTCTATGATTCAGATAACTAGATATTAAGTTTAGTTCATTGTTTTTAACACCATAGTATTGAAGCTTGCTACATAAAATTGAGTGTGAGACAGTGTCAAAAGCTTTAGTTAGGTCTAATAGACTACAGCCTACAACTAGATTATTTTCAAAGCAACTTAATACATACTCAACAACTTTTTCTACAGCCATAGTTGTGGAACAATTGGGCCTGAAACCAAACTGGTTTATGTATAATAAATTTTTAACAGTAAAATAATCATGAAGTTGCCTCATGAGGCATGTTTCGATTAGCTTACTGATAATCGGTACTATGGCAATAGGCCTATAATTCTCTGGCAAGGCACTATTACCTTTCTTTAGAATAGGGGTCACTAAGGATTGTTTCAAACAATTAGGAAATTCACCAGACACTAAAACTAAATTTATAATAAGTGTCAGTGGCAACAAGATTGAAGTTACAATATATTTCAGAGTAAAATTAGATAAACCAAAAATATCCTCACTACGTGAGTTACTAAAACTATTTACAATAGACAGAACTGTATCTGGGGTGACTTCTTTCCAAAAAAAATCTGGACCATTCACATCAATCTCTGAATCTTTAAGATTATGTAGAAGGTCAGAAAAAGTATTTTTTGAGGTACCACAGTCAGCCTTCATCACATTTTTAGGTACATTTACAAAGTAATCATTGAGCTCATCGGGAAGATTTTTTCTTATTTTTTTTTTTATTTTATTTATTTTTTTTGTTTTTTTCCCCCCCCCCCCCCCCCCCCCCCCCATTTTTTTTTTTTTTTAGGGAGAAATATTAATTTTGCGTTTAACCTGACTATTTTTTGTCTCTAAATTAACTATTTTCCAGGCAGTTTTACATTTGTTTGTAGATCCAGATATTTTTTTGTTGTTGGCATCTAATTTAGCTTCACTTAATGCTTTGTTGTATACTTTTTTGTAATTCTTAAAATTATCCGTATCTGCAATATTACCTCTACTTTTCCAAAGATCATATAAGGCCATTAAGTGATCCTTCATCGCTTTAAGTTTTGGAGTGTACCAATTTTTACAACTAGGTTTAGGCTCAGCCTTGGAGTCATCATTTATACAAATAAGTGGACAATGAACATTTAAATAGTAAGTTACAACATTTAAGAACAGTGACAACACATAATTTACTTCACAGGTACTGTACAAAACGGACCAGTCAAAACTTAAAAGTGATTCTTTAAAGATATCTAATCTAGGTAGGGACATCAAACGCCTAACCTTATTCTTGTTTTCGTCTTTGCCTTTGTCAAGGCTCTTTTCATTAGAACTACAAGGATTTACATATAGATTTACTAATATGCCAGCATGGTCAGATATAAGACCTTCTTTATAAATAGAACATTGATAAAAATCAGGTTTAACATCTGTGAACACATTATCAATACAAGCTTTCTTCCTTGTGGGATAGGAGTGCACATTAAATATATTAAAGGATTTCAATATGTTTAAAAATCGCTTAATATCTGATTTTGAACTATCTAGAATATTTAGGTTCAGATCACCAGCAAGTGCAATGAAACCACTTGGTCTAGTTGCAACAAACGTAAGAATTTCCTCCAAAATGCCAAGAAACTCCTTAACATTAGAGTTGGGGGTCCTGTAGATACATAATATTATACCATCATTACATAGAAGCCTTATAGCAGATAATTCACATACATTGACTAAACAAAATTTTGAGATATCAATAATTTTAAAACCATTAGTGTTTTTTACAAAAATAGATCTACCTCCATGAACAAGAGGGGGCTTCCTGCAAAACTTTGCTGCCAATTGGAAATTACTTGGAACATGGAATTCCATTTCTTCATCGGGTAGCCAATGCTCATTTATGCAGACAATGTCTATCAGATTTTCCTCCAATATCAATTCAAGTTGATTAAGCTTCGATCTTAATGAACATATATTAATCATAAAGATATTTACACTTGGTTCAGTATTTAAACCTGGGTTAGATGATGACTCACAACTGTAGGAGGGTTGATCAAGGCCTAAGTGAATCCATTCTGATTGACATTTGGTACTAAAAAAGATTGATTTTGTTTACCATTTTGATTGGTACGAGGTCTTGGGGCACGATATCTTCCAAGAATACAGCCTACAGGCCACAGTTCAGGTTTCAAAAACTCCTCACTCATGTCAAATGGAACGCCAACTTTAAACGAATTATAACTAGTGTAGCGAGATTGTAACTTTTCGCACAGATACTGATCATTTTTTACCGACACTAAGAAAGAGTTAATGTCATCACACGTAACTGAGCTATCAAGACCCGAGACAAAAAGCCAAAAGTGGCGTTTGGCAGTTTTGAGTAGGCCGCTAATACTCTTGCCAGTCCCATGTACAACTTGGTTTCTAGGTTTGAATGTCTTTACAGCATCACTATAAGAGGAAATCTTAGTCTTTGATTGGGATCCATTGTTATTTGAGAAACCAGATTTATCAGATTTAGAATAAGTGAGATTGCTTATCCTATTGGGTCTAGACCTATTACTCACCTTTGGTGCACTAGGCCTATCCGACTTTTGTTTATACTTGACCATGTTCGATTCTTGTTTGGAGTTTGTAAAAACTCTAACCCTACCATTAGTCCCATTTTGATCATTTGCATAACTCATCAGAGCCGAGTCCTTTCCATTGTTAGTATTGGTGTTAGAGGCAGGTTTCAGATGCACCGTGTCATTGTTAGTATTCACTTTGAGGTTAGAATCTGATTTAGAGGCAACACAATTTGTTTGATCAAGGTAGTTTGAGGAGGGGAGGTCAAAGGAATCCAAAGATAGAGAGCTATCCTCAACATATTCCACTGTAGCATCATTTTCGGATCTATGAATATTCATTTGATACGTCTTTGGACTACCAATAATTACAGAATCAAGAGTCGATTGAACATGTTTATTCATTTCAACTTTGAGGTTAGAAATTTCATTGGAGAGCGATTTATTTTGCTCAGAGATGCTTTCTAAAAATTTCTGAGTGAGCAGATTATCATTTGCAATATTTTTAACAACTTGTAGAATTCCTTTAACCACATTATTCAGATCTGCAACTTCATCAAAGTCGGCAGTGTAATTAACCAACCTTACAACTTTTTTTCCACATGGGTCACAATACCACTTGACTCTTTCGGCAACCGCTTTAATCTTGTTGTATTGACTTTTAGCTAAATTAACACAGTCTATATGATAAGATCGTTTGCAGTAACCTTCACATTTAATTATATTTTTATCATCTATCACATCAAATTTACATACAGCACACAAATTGTAGTTGGCGTCTTCACCCGCCATCTTGAATCTCTCTTGAATCTAGTAATTTTTCTATAAGCTTAACTATAAATAAACAATATCACAAACATCAGTTCAATTTACAATTGCGTTCAATACGTATCTTGAGTGAAGCAGGAAATGGCAATGACATTGTGGGAATTTTGTTCAGTTTACAATTGCATTCAATAAAGGTCTTCAGTGAAGCGGGAAATGGCAACGACAGTGTGGGAGTTTTGACTCATGCGGATAGGAGGAACACTGGAACTGCCAAGAACATATGTCAAGTATCAGATCGGCGCGGCAGCAGTAGATGTAATGTTTATGAGGAAATGCCGTGATTAAACAAGAAAAAAATGTTTATATCGTAAAATAAATCTATTAAGATTGAATTTTCGATGCTTTATGATTTCATGTTCATTCCTATTTATGGTGTCACTTTTAATTTATCAACGTCACAAAAATACTACGATCGAGTGAGTTGGAAACAAAAACCTTAATGTTTAGGAAAGCACAATTAGAAATTGTTCTAAAATGTGATTTACATATATACTGTAGAGTATTACAGGTTGTAATTTATATATATAATTGCCGGATGGTCTGGAATTTTTTTTTCAATCGGCTTGGGGCCCGGTCCTGAGGATTAAAGTGGGTCGACTGTATACGACTTTTTAATAGAAAATTTTGTATCTATCGTTCTGATACCCTATTCATACTTGTATGGAGATTTCGTAACTTTTTTTGAACACTTGCAGGATGCTTTCCCCGTGCTTATGTCCCCTGACCCTACTTCATGAACACTGTTGCAGGATGCTTTCCCCGTGCTTACGTCCTGACCCGACTTCATGAACACTGTTGCAGGATGCTTTTCCTGTGCTTATGTGTCCTGACCCTACTTCATGAACACTGTTGCAGGATGCTTTCCCCGTGCTTACGTCCTGACCCGACTTCATGAACACTGTTTGTTGCAGGATGCTATCCCGGTGCTTATGTCGTTCATCAACAAGGAACAACCTTTGGAGAAGCTGGTCTTGTGTGCATTGGTCACGCTTACTAACATCGCAGTTTTGTCGGAGTGGCACGATGAGTTCTATCCGGTAACAAGGTTTACTTTACTTTTTATAGATTTATACAGGGTGTCTTATAAGTAAAGTGCCAAACTTTGGAAAAAAGTTATATGGGTAAATTAAAAGAATATCAAGAATGTACTTGATATTCAAAAATAAAAAGAGTAAAGAAAATATAAAGAGTATAAAAAGAATATGAAGTTCATGAACTTGATATTGAACTTGGTGGCAAATTGGTAATATTGATGGAATTCATGAATTCAAAACGTAAATTAGAATTTGGCGTCAGCTTGGTCTTTAATTGAATGGCAACTAAATAAATTATACTATTCTTCATAAGGTGTTCTGTAATATGAAACTTAACAATGTATAACTACTTGTTAAAATGTTTCATTCAAACTAACCTTCAAATAGAACATTTTTGTTAAGTAATTTTACTATGACAAATAAAAACAACCCAAATTAGCTGTTTTGGTTAACGTCAGCTACAAAAAAAAGGTCCGTAATGATAACATGGACCCTTTAAAGGGTTTTAGTATGGATGAAGTTAAAGGTTACACGTTGGAAGAACAAGGTGTTACTTCCTAGCTTTTGTCACAATATAGCCTAAAAATAGAGAAAAAGAAAGATTTACTTTTAAACTAATATAAAACCACAGTAAAAACTCATCAAATTACCTGTGTCAAATAAAAAATTATAATAGAACTGTTAACCCTTGGAGAGTCACCATGGTCGATGGATCAAAAAGTTTTTTGTGGTCAAAAACTTATTTTGTTTTTTTACAACCCTAATGTAACAAAACAAATTATTTTTGCTAAAAAAAACTTTTTTTAAATTTTTATTTTGTTTTGTGGATACATCAGGACGTTTATGGCACATGTTTGGTTTATAAATACAAATATTTTACTTGTGGGATTGTTCAAATAAACGTACAATCCCATCAGTGCCATCAAGCGACATGTGTATCAAGTCAAGTGCAGAGTACTGTGTAGCGAGCGACTGACGCGGCAACACAGTAATCAAAGAGCCAAGATCATTCATTATCTCACAACACCTCCCCCACCTTTCCGCCAAAACCTTCCGGCAAACCTAAAAACTCCTTGCTAATGCTTTAGTGGCAGCTTGCAATAGTTTTTGAATGAAAACAGCAACTTAATTTTTTCGGCAAATATGTTGGTAAAAATAAGTGTGGACGGATATATCGACGTTTGACACTTGGAGGAAACTAAAATTGGAGGATATAATTGTCAATGATCGGTTAAGATTGTTAAAAAAATTCAAAAACATAGGGGGCATTGCCCCCCCTTAACTCCGCCCATGGGCTGTAGAAAAAGAACCGGATTTTTCCCAACCTTGAAACCCGCTCTTAATTGTTTTATAGTAGCCGAATAGGGAATACCCAATATTACAAAAAATCATAAATCATTGGACAGAAAAAAAACTTTCCTGGACAGTGCTGGTTTTAGGGTATATATAACTGTATTAGAGTTGTCTCTGGCATAACTGAATGAAGCATATTTATTTTGTAATCAGCTCCTAATCATCTATCCCTTTGCTCATTCATCACATTGGTGCGGGGTTGAGATGAGTGTATAGGTCGGCTTCCATTCTTCTTATGTGTTTCTTACTAATAATCTATTCAATTCTATTTTGCTTAGATTTTTTTGAATATTATAAAATTACCTTTATTTATTTTAATGAAAAAAACAATGGAATTAAGCAGAAATTTTCTTAAGAGACTGCTGGATTCCACTTGTTATTAAGTTTTTCCGCAAACATGATTGTGTTATTTGATATGTTTGCGGTTAAACATTTTCAAGAGCTTAATCCTGTTCTCGAAACAGAGTCATGGTTCTAAAATCAGCCACATAGTATGCATACCAGTACTATCCAGATTGACAAGTACAGTAGAACCTCGATTAACCGTCACCCTCGGGACCGGGACCATGACGGATAACCGAATAGACGGATAACAGAAATAATAATAGCGCCGATACAACTCCGCACCTAGACAGTGTTTGGCGTGGCAACATCGCAAATTCACTGCCTTGCATGTTATAACGGCGCCATTGTAAGTCCTAATTAATTTTCATGGTTTGACTTAATGTGAATTTATTTTAAATGAGAAAAAACAAAACTACGCCAGTTCAAGTGAAAAATACTTTATTAAAATATTTTATTAATAAAACAATTAAATATCAACTGTACAACTCTCAAAACTTACGTTACCGGTATTTAGTTTTTAAAATAATCCGTCATTTTCTTTTGTTTCTTTCCCCGTCGAGCTTTTCAGGCAGTCATGTTTCTAATTTTTCTGAGAAGAAACAAATTAATAATTATAATTTAATAATAATTTAATTAAATAATTTAATTTAATTTAATAATTTATTATTAATTGTTGAGTCCCAAAACTACACGTTTTCGTTTCTCAGCCATAACAGAAGAGCATTTACACACTACGTAAATTGAAATTGGCAATAACTTCAGTTCACTGTAGCCACGTACCATACTGAACTGGAATGAAAAAGTAGTGGTGGAATGCAGAAGACAGTGTAAGGGATTAACCAGCTGGGTTACTACCCTTGCCGCCAATGATTCACGCACATTGCAGGTGTGCAGACAGTCGTCACTACTCATCATAGAGCCTCAACAGACGATTCGTCTCGGTGCTGACGCGAAAAAATAATTTTTTTTGCGCTAGCGGGGTGGCGGTTAATAGAGACTGACGGTTAAAAGGGTGACGGTTAATCGAGGTTCTACTGTAATATTATATATTACAGACTAGAGCACACCAATTGGTACAGCAACGCTATTTGACTTTTTTTAAAGATGTCTTTCATGGATAGTATCTGTAATTAAAAGTAAGCATAAAATTAGCTTATTTTGTATAATTACTCATAACACCCACAAAATTATACTCAAACTGTGAGTTTTAACTGTACTCAATGATAGTTTACCTAATATATTTCTCATTGTTTTTTGTTTTTCCTTGTACCGGAAAATTTAAAGTTGCTGTCAATCATGAGATTCGTTTTTTATTCACCACCCTGGGATTTAAATATGAAGGACATTTAAGAAGTTAGTTCCGTGTTTGGCTCTAAATGTTTTTTTCAGAGGTATTAAATTTTAGAGGCCATTTTGGGTAAAACAAATGAAAGGTAATACAATATTTGTAATTCTTTTGGTTAGCTAAAATGAACAGTCTCTTTTGAACCTGAAGTTCCTCCCTATCTCTTTGGAGTATGTCTCCCTTTGAACTTGACGCAGGGATGACACCGGCTTCTAGGAACTAGATGGGTTAGGAGTTGTTGCCTCTCCCTCTGGATGACCCAGATTCTCCTGTCCTACCTTTCTAATCCTCAAGAACCCTTTATTCCCAGTGGTTGAAAAAAGATCAACATGGTCTCAGAGTGTGGTCAGCTTTGCTGGAGCCTTCTAACCCTGTTCTGACATGGACAAGATCTGTGTTCATTATTCTCGGCAGAAGTGAACACAAGAATAATGAGTTTCAGATTACATTACAAATTCCTCTGTTCCTGCTGTTAAATTTCATTTGAAGTTTATTTTCAGAATGTAAGAAATACTAAGTCACAACAATCGGCAAATGTGTAAACTTGTTGAAATTCAAATTCTACAGGAGTCATTGTAAAGTTATAGGATTCTACACATTCCTTAAAATTTGATAATCAGTTCATTATTGACTACATATATACGTCCACTTTGTTCTTTGTACGCTATACCCACCTTTGAATTGTAAAACATCTTTTCATAATTGAATTTCACATCACATTTTTAATTGTTGGTGTATCTAATTAAAAAAAAAATTAAAAATCCTCAACTACTCATCACAACGAGCCTAGGGCCTGTGTGATGAATTAAAGACAGTAAGATACCGTTGCAGCATGAGTCACTTAGGCTAGCGAAATCTGATTCATAATCTCACAGTAGTCTCTGGCCACTGGTTTCGATCCAGCAACCTTTGGCTTACTGGGATATTGTGTTATATTTTAGCGACTCTGCTGGTAATGTTTATTGCACTCAGAGAACAAATCACTGTTCAAATCTCTTAAAAATTCAAATTCAATTCTCATTGCTCTTGACAGGGAATTCCGAACTCACACTCGCAAAGCTCTAAGAAATAACCTAAACTATTAGCAGACTCAAAATTGCATAATTTTTCTTGCATTATAGATGGACTGCCACTAACGCATGCAAAAGTCATCGTAGCACTATTACCAAGAATTATGGACACAGAACTTGCTTTGTAGCCTCATTTCATGAGGCTACAAAGCCTCCTTCCTCCTAATATTTTTCAAACTAAGAAGCTTAGCTGTGCCAGTAATTGCTAACGGGGAGCTTGATTGCAGGTTCTGCACAACTTGTACCATCTGGTTGACTCGGCCTCTCCCCAGATCAAGCTGCAGGCGCTCAAACTTCTCATTAACCTCTCTTGCAACGAGGACATGGTACCGAGCCTCCTCGCAGCCCAGGTACACTCTCCTTGTCACACCTAAGCATAATATATTTCTTAGAATAAGTAAAATAATCAGTATTTTTATTCCACTTTTTTTCACAACTAAGAATCATATGAAGGAAATATGAAGGCTCTCTTATGAAGGAAAGGGAAAAGCAGGGGTTGTCATTCTTCTGACATATCCCCATAACATATTCCAATGATATATTCCCATGACATATTCCCCATATGGTAGAAAGCATCAAGACAACATCCTGGACTTTGTGGAGTTAAATTAGGTTGGTTATTGATAGTTTATAAATCTAGATGTAACACTTAGTTCCTGAAAAAGCACTCGCAAGTACTTTTTCCTACAACCGCACTATAACCGGCACATTTCGCACTGTTGACAGAACGTATAAGTAGTACATTCCTGCACTAGGGTGGATATGATCTCGTTTCCATCCTAGTACGGGAGATTAACCTGCCAATCACATGCACGGAAAACTCCATGCATGTGATTGTGTGTGCATGTGAAAGTTTCCTAATCTATATGAAAATAACCAATAGCATGCGCTTAGCGCTCAGTCAGCTGATAGACGGTCACTGTTCCTACAACACTAATTTTTGATTTTGCGCAATGAATCTGAGGTTACTAGAAACCTAAAAGTTATGTTTACATCTATCCCAACGGGAAAATCAAACATAACCTCAATGATTTTATTATTGTAGGAAAATCTTGGGTTTGTATTTCTGGCAGCACTCAGCTGACACTTGGTGCTACCATATGAACGTGCTGCAATATGACGTCACCCTTTCAAATTTTGGTCAGGCAGTTTGTCAAACCCCCTCAGAACATATCAAAGACATATCCATGTCAAAAAATTTAATGTTAAACAGGTCAATTATATATTTCAATCAGTATATGAGTCAGATTCAGTCAGTTGCTCACAATATTTTGTGCGGACAGTGTCTACTTTTGTGACTGTGTTATCAAACCTTTTATTAGTTTTAATTAATTTTATAGTTTTTAATTAATGTAATAACAGATAAAGAAATTTTCCAAATTATAATTAACCCTCGCGCTGCCCAACCGACCAATTCGGTCGGTATCATGTGAGTGGGAAATGCCCATGCGACCGTATCGGTCGGTATGGGTCCAAAAATTTTGAAATGCTAATACGTCAATTATTATGACCTCCAACGGTATTAAAACCTATATCAATCGAAAGATAAGATTCTGAACTTCCATTTTCATATATAAAACAAGTCAGTAGCATTAATATGTAAAAATACCGACGGTTAGTAAAAAAAATTTCTTCCGCGGAAAGCGACAACAGGAAACTACGACGTTTCCAAAACGTCAAAACTCAGTTCGTTCAAGTCTCTATATCTCGAGTAAATTTTGTGTTAGCGATTTGAGGTTGGTACCACTGCACTCAGAAAGATCTGCTGAAAATAAATATAATAATATTTATACCGAAAAACTAATTAGAAGTCCTGTAGGATTTTTCAAAAATAGCTGTTTTTGTGAAAACTGGGGAATGCCCAAACGACCGATTCGGTCTGTATGAAAAATGTGTATTAGACATAGAGGCTAGAATTATTACTAATCATGTCATATATCATTCTAAAGAGGAGAAAACGTAGATGATTTTTGTTGCGTGGGTGGTCACACTGGTGACACATTGCATCTGCTAGTGACGTTGCGAAATTGATGAAGACGACGGAAAATTTTGTATATAGGCCTAGGCCTAGTTATGTAATTTTCACATAGTACACCTTTGTAAAAATAATTTCCCCCTATTGTTATATATTTTTATGTAGGAAAATAAGTTGCCTACAAGTTACACATAGTGTATTTGTCCTAAAAAATTTATAAAAAAATGTTTACTTGAAGTATAACAAAAGTTAATTTTAGCTTATTTCGATTTTTTTAATGTTATAAAAAATCCTAATAAAAATTTTTTTTCCATCAAAATGTTAAATTCATTTTATAGCTCAACCTATCACCTATATATACACATGCATATTTTATCATTGTAAACTTATCTTACATGACTAATGTGTAACATAAAAAAACGCGGTAAGTTTTTCAAATTTTGCGAATTTACGTTTATAGTTGCTCAATACCTTTATGAAAAACATTTTCCCCCTAATGTTATGTATTTTTATGTAGAAAAATTAATTGCCTACAAGTTACACATAGTGTATTTGTGCTAAAAAAATTTCTAAAAAATTGTTTACTTGAAGTATAACAAAAGTTAATTTTAGCTAATTTCGATTTTTTTATAATGTTATAAAAAATCCTGATAATAATTTTGTCCATCAAAATTGTACATTTATTTTATAGCTAAACTTATTAACTATGTAGAAACATGCATATTTTATCATCGTATACTTATCTTACATGACTTATGTCTAACATAAAAAAACACGGTCAATTTTTCAGATTTTCTGACTTTTTGCATATACTGGCATGAAACTTGTAAAAAAATTAGTATCCACTGAAGTTATACTTTTTTATGTAAGGAAATACATTTCAAACAAAATGTATATAATGAAATTGCAATAAAAAAATGTATTTGATCTAGCCACACTTTTTGTTTTGAAATTTCGGTAAAGAATTTTTGTTTGTTTTTTGTTTTTTGGCATTTTTAGGGATCACAAATATGAAAACAAGATTTTTCCTCTTATACAGATTCTCCTTCTCATTCCAAACAAAATGAATATATATATTGATAGGTTCCAACCATAATTGGATTTTTTATGAATTTTTGAAAAAATGTCTGCAAAACTGCCAATTTTGCATGGACATTAAGCAAATTACCATGGGCAGTCGGAGGGTTAAAGAGCTGGATGAGAAAGAAAATGACAATGAAGGAGAAAAAATATCTCGCACGCAGAAGCTAGAAACCTACACTTGGCTGCATTGTTCATTGAACGCCAACAAACTTTTATATCTTTTGACATGTTTATAAAAAAGTGGAGAATATGCTTTCGAAATAGCAATGTTTGGCAACAGGAGAAAATTGCCGAATTATTCGGTATAACCAACCTTATCCATTATCCGACCATATTCCAGTCCAGTAAGGGTCGGTTAAGAGAGCTTCTCCTGTAATTAGTTTCAAATATTACATAAATTTAAAATTTACTGAGGTTTGTTTTTTACCCACATAATTAATAATTAATTTCTCTCAATGTCAAGCTCCAGTATTTAAATTCAAATACCTACTTATATAACCCTCCGAGTGGCGATTGACACACCCATGTCGATGGCAGTGAAAAGTGATTACAGTAGAACTTGGATAATTCGAACCTCAAGGGACCAGAAAAAAATTTGAATTATCCAAAAATTCGAATTAGAAAAGTTTATGCAAGTGGTTGAAATAAAGAATCAAACATCATGTTTTAACTTTGTATATTAAAAAAGTTAGGTTAATGAAGATATTATTGATTAAAAATCCTAATTTTTGTTAAATGTCAATAATGTGTTTGGAGGGATCACGAAACTAGCTACTGTATTACAAACTTTTTCAAATCCCTTCTCTACCTCCTTGATCGCCGCTATTTATTCTTGCAACGTCAGAGATTTGTAGGTTCGCTTTGACGAAGCCATCATACACACGACGTGTTAACATGAAAGCAGACGTAGTCACAAATGCCAACACGAAACAAAGACGACGAATATCGGAACAAACCACCATCGATGATACACACAGATGTCAATGTTGTGATTTATGAGCAGTAGTGGACTAGTGAGTGGAGTGGGCACGTTGATCTAGCTAAAAATAGTCTGAGGACAGGAAGCCCTTATCGTCGTTTCCTGGAAAATCGCACACAATGACTTGTTTACTTATACACACACTATAGATTTCCGCTGTAAAAACTTCGAATTATCCAAAAATTATTCGAATTAACCAAGATATTTTAACATTGTTTTTATATAAAATTCTAGGGACCAAGACAAAATTTCGAAATAAAGAAGTTTTCGAATTACAGAAGTTTGAATTATCCAAGTTCCACTGTATTAGCTTATATTTATTAAGATGAAATTCGGCGATGCTTTGACATAGATTGCACAATGGTGCTGTCATCTGCGAGCTAATGTATGAACTAATGCATGAAGTTCACTGTCGTGCCGCTAGAGAATGCTTTTTATAGCCTAATAATTCGACCCTCCAAACATGAAGAGACGTAACTGCAAAAACCCAACTTTTCAGGAGAGCGAAAAGAAATAAATAGTAGTTGGTTAAACCTTAGTAATTACCAACAGATTGTTATAAATGAACTTTAACCTTATCAATATTTTACCTAAAGAGGCTTTCTTTAAAGGGTATATATTCATATTATAATAAAGTACAAGATTATGGCGTGGTTAAAAAATCTTTTTTCTTCGGTCAGTTACGCCACTTCGTGTTTTGTGTTCTTGGTCAGTTTCGTCAGTTACATCAATGATAAAATAAGGAAAAAAGTTATAAATTGAACATAACCTTTAATTATACAGGTTATATGATTATAATTTATATACAAAAACCCTTATTGAGTATAAGAACATTTTAAAAAACGAGTTTCATTTAGTAAATCTAAATTTTTCAGTATTTTCAATGTCTTATCTTATAATTTTTTTAATAATAAATAAAATATCAAAAAAGGTTAGTTATAATAATAATAACTTATATAAATTCACATCAGTTAAATATAAATTTAAGAATTAAGATAAAAATTAAAAAAGTAAAAACATTATGATTGAAATTATAAAAGAAAATTCAGTTAAAAAGTGGAGTTACACAGTTAAAAATTCACTCTTTTCGGAATTTGATGTCTTATTTGTTGCCAGTCATTCCTAAATTAATCCTGGTTTGGCAAGGATTTGTAGTAGTTCACGTACTCTGCATTTCTTATCACAGGTGCAGGTCCCTCACAAAGTGATAACAGGTCCTCGAACTTCTTCGGAATTTTTCTCGAATCACTAATGTTGAGTCGTACCACAGGTTTCTTTAGACGCTTGTTAAGGTCTCTCTTCAAAGCTAGGGATTTGTATGTAATTTCCAAATGACTGGTTTTAAAAAAACACGGTTGAGTCATGTTCCTTCTTGACCGCATACTCAACCATGTTTAGCCAGTTGATCGGGCTGGATGTTTCATTGTCTTCCAGGACGTTGAGGATGCGAAGAAAGCTGTTTAAAGTTCAAAAGTCTCTAGATTCCATTTGGTGCACATGCGAATGCTTTTTTCTTGCCAGTTTCATCATGGGTATTAGTTGGGATGGTACGAACAAGATTCCTGCCTGGGAGATTGCATGACCTATTGCACTATTTGCAGGGCCCCCCTCATTTTGGCCATGGTAAGGTTCAAAGAATCTTGGACTTATTTTTGAAACATGAGTACTTTGACCCAGTAAGTACAGAAACATAGCTGGAAGGATGCTGTTATTATTTAAGCCAGCACATCCATACACGATTTATTTATTTTTTTACAAAATGTGCCGTTACGAGGTTTAATACTCTTAGAGGCTACTAAATTAAAAGGTTATTCCTGTCTATAGCATTTTCCAGTGTTTTTCATTAGTTAAAAAAACTAATGAGAAAAAAGAAAACCAATTGTAAACTCTTGACAAGAGCCCTCCAATAACAAACTCTTCAGGGTGTCTCTAGTCTTCATTATTTTCTGTTTCGTCTATAAGTATCATTATGATTCTTACAGTCATCATCATCGTCAAAATGTTTAAAACACAGCAGTTCAAAGCATTTAGTACACTCTGCAAATATTTCAAGGCCACAGTTTTTTTAAGTACATTTAGCATATTGTATTGCTTCTGATTCTTCATCTTTCTTTTCTTTTCCCTCCTTTTCCTTGTCAATTTTAGTATGGTTGGCTTCTGATTTTTCATTTGTCTTTCCTTTTATCTCTTTCCCTATTCCCCCTTATTTTTATAATGTTCCTTTTTTTCTTCCTTTCATGTTTTGCTACAACGCTGTCATCACCGCTGCTATCAGCAGGGATGTGGTCACAATTCTCTTTTGAGTTTTGAGTTTTACAAACGAGAAGACCACAAATACATGTAAGGTCTCCTGAATATTCGCAACTTTTAATTTCGCATGGTTCTTGAAAATCAGGATCCATATCAGAATCGTCAAATTCACATGTAGAATCTAAGATAATATCCTAAAGTTCATTTTTAATACGTCGAGTCAGAGACATTAAATCAGCTAAAGGTTGCTCATCATCTGAAGATAAAGTCCCTGTATCACTAGCATCATCCACTAAAAGTATCGTCCCTGCACACCACTTATTTTTAAAGAGCATTTTAACTTAATCCCCTTTTTAAAGAGAGGATCTTTATCAACCCCAACTAACTCATTCACGCTAACTACATTTTGAGTTATGTCTACCCATTTCACTAAGACATCCATTTTGGTCTATTAATGTATTTTCAGGCATTAATAATCAATAGAAAACAAAATATAACAATCACAAAAAAGTTAAATAATATGGTTGGCACTTACGCCGTTTCGTGTCGTGTTACAAAGTATAGCGGTGGCTACAAATGACACAACACGAATCGGCGTAAGTTCACTTACGTCAATACGTGTTTTGTTGAAAACCGTTATAAACACTTACGACAAAATTAAAAGTCATCATATCTCAGCAACGAGTAGGAATTCAGTTACGACACTTCGTGGTGTGGTAGAGCACATCAAAATGTGCCTGTGGCCGGCGTATCTCAAAATCGGCATTTTTGCAGTTACGTCACTTCGTGTTTGGAGGGTCGAATTGCTTCTCAGTTGGTGGTCCTTTTGGTGTAGTGGTGTAAACCGTTGTACTGCGAGTGCAACAGTTGAAGCCATTCAGAAGGACAAGGGTTTAAATCCCGACCATGATCAATCCCAATTTGGCTTGCAAACGTGTGGTACAGTGGTGGGAAGGGCCGGTTACCGGCTTGGGTGGATGGAAGTTGACAGCATTTGTAGGCTTAATTGGGATTGCAGTGGACATCAGTTTTGCTTCTTTTATGGCTGTATGGTTAAGTGAGGGGGTATGTTTTGGTTTTTTTGTTTATACTTAGTATTTAAAGAAGATTTGCAAAAAAATAATAGACAAATTAAGTTCCAAAGCTCCACCACTCGGAGGGTTAATATATTATGTAATGTACATATGTAGGCCTATAGTAAATACACCTAATGAATATTTTCACAAGATGGCTGTCTCACTAGAAATAATATGTCTGCTCGAAACGACAATAGAAGGAATCTTTTATCCTTTGATTTTTCTTTCAAGCTCAGTTTAGAATGTCTTACAGGCTCCACGACGTCTAATCTACCTTTTAGACTTGACAACCAATGAAGAGATTCTTCTGAGAGTAGTGACTCTGTTGGCGAACCTGACTAAAACCGCTCGGGAGCTGAACATCGACCCTGCCGTTGACCTACCTGCGGAGGACAAGGCAGCCTCTCCTGATACCATGTAGGTGGCCACTGTTCACACGTTCAGGTTCTTTCCCCCTTTTTTTTCTTTTCCCCCTTTTTTCACTTTTATTATTCAAAAACACAATTATTTGATTTTAAATCATAACAATACTACACTAACATAAAAATATACTATTTACAACACTGCCAGCCTACCCTGATGTGTTACGTTCACTTGTGCCAGTCATCAAAACACTTACACATATCGCACAGTCCCGGCTGGTACACCGGATGCACACTCAGTGCATCGCCAAACGATTCTTTTACAGATATTTCTCCTGCTGCATTGGTGGCACCATTTATTATTTTATCCTATTGCCGTAACTTGCCTTTTCGGTGATTCAACCAAACAGTATTTACTATTTACAAATACACAATGAACACAAACATAAGTTTCCATAGACACGTGTGAATAAAAAACACACGTTTCTATGGAAACCGACACAGCCAAAAATGAAAGTAATGCACCTCCCCACAAGCACGATAACAAACACAAGCACTGGAGAAATGCTAGCAGCTCACTGGTGTATTTAATCAACAATGGAATGGCGGCAATGATTGTTGCCTTGCGCTCCTGGGTAGAGGCCGGTGCAGCAACAATCGTGCTGCCCGCAGCGAACATGTTAAAATATCTGTTAGGCTTATTTACGAGGGCAATCCTGGAAGTAGATTACGTTTTCGTCTGTGTCCGCTAGGGGCGGGGCTAGCGCGGCCATCTTGGGATCAGAGCATTGAGCAGCTCAGTCGGCATCTAGCCGTGCAAGTGAGAGGTTTGTGCTGTGCTCTGTTCAGATACTGTGATGGCTTAAAATGTCTGCGTTATGGTTTCTGACTGCAAAAAACTGTAAACCGATAGAAATCTATCGGCAGTTTTGTGAAGTGTATGGGGACAACATTATCACTGAAGGTGGAGTGCGTCAGTGGGTCATAAGATTTAAAAATGGCCGAACCAATGTTCACGACGAGGATCGAAGTGGGAGACCCAGCATAGTGACTGCCGAACTTGTCGAAAAAGTCGATGCTAAAGTCCGTGAAAATCGAAAATTCACAATAACGGAACTTTCTTTGAGTTTACCACAAATTTCGCGAAGTTTGTTGCACAAAATCATCAGCGAAAAGCTTGGTTACCACAAGTTTTGTGCAAGATGGATTCCAAAAATCTTGACAGAGGACCACAAAAATCAGCGAATGGCTGCAGCGTTGAACTTTTTGGATGCTTACCATAAGGATGGTGACTCTTTACTCGATCGTATCGTTACTGGTGACGAAACATGGGTGAAACACGTGAACTGTGAAACAAAATTGCAATCAATGCAGTGGGGGCACACAAGTTCTCCCCAAAAACCCAAGAAATGCATGCAAACAATGTCGGCAAGGAAGATGATGACGACTGTTTTTTGGGACAGAAAAGGTGTGATTTTGGTGGACTTCTTGGAAAGAGGCACTACAATAAACTCTCAAAGGTATTGCCAAACTCTCCAAAAACTCAGAAGAGCAATTCAAAACAAGCGCAGAGGAATGTTGAGATCTAAGGTCTTGTTGATTCACGACAACGCCCGGCCCCACACGGCAAATGTCACTCGTAAAGTTCTTGAATCTTTTAAGTGGGAGTTGTTTCCTCATCCACCGTACAGTCCCGACCTAGCACCGAACGACTTCCACCTATTCCCAGTAATGAAGAAGTGGCTGGCTATGCAGTGTTTTGATGACGACGCACAGCTGCAAGAAGAGGTAACGAAGTGGTTGAAGGCGCAGGAAACATATTTTTCGACGAAGGAATTTCCAAGCTCGTACATCGCTACGATAAATGCCTTAATTTGAATGGTGACTATGTAGAAAAGTACTATTTGAGTGTGGCTTTCATCTGTATATAATAAAATTTCTTTCCTATACTTTGTTTATTTTTTATTCCAAAACGTAATCTACTTCCTGGATTGCCCTTGTGTTATCGTGTCAACTCCCACTACTATTTCAAGCTTGATTACTGTACTCTCAATCCTAATTGTGGGGGGTTTTGATTTATTAATTTATATTTTTTGTGTTTGTTTAGCTTGCTTCTCCAGTTAACCCTTGATCTAACAAATCTGAAGGGACTGAATAAAAAATATGCTATATCAAGAATATGTTGCATTGAGGTTTGTTAAATTGAGGTTAGGTAAGCAAAGATTTTGCTGTTACAGATCTACTTGTTAACCTCTTAACCCATCAACTGTTCAAACATCGCCACGTATTATCCACTTTTTATAGTAAAATAAATGTTTGGTCGATGATACCAAACCTCGTTTGGTAGTTGGTACCATTCGATTACGGATGAAAGGATCTATCGATATATACCATTTGATAGGCATTATATTTTGTTCAGCTGGAGAAGAGAAAAAGAAAACAATGCTACTCTTCAAATGCGTTGTTAGTCTCTCTGTTTATGTTCACCGCAGTTTTGTTGTGTTGTTTCAGTATGAGTATGAGTGAAAATTGCTTACTATGGCTTTTCTTATTTCTTGGAATAAAAAAGTCTGAAGAAAGTCTGTTGTGTTTTTGAATACGTAGGCCTATCATATTTTATAATTGAATTTCTTGTTTTTATATAAATGTTTTGAAATGGATAGAGACTATTTAGATCGATCTAGTGACATTAAAAAGATATTGTTTGAGAGTGAAAATGGGAGCGTTTCACAAACCCGAGTTTTCACTACGCCGAGTAACTAATAAATATTGACATTTCACTACGCCGAGTTTCACAAAACCGAGTAACGTTATAAAATTCAACTGTTTCACTAACCCGAGTTTCACAAAACCGAGTAAAGGGCTGGGTACCGTCCGCTCTAGAAGTGACTGTAGAAGCCTGTGTAGCGTGCAGTATTACGTGCTTTGCAGGCACTCGCTGTCCAGTCGTGTAGTGAAAGATCCCAAAAATGTATTAAATACAAATTCTATATTGTTTCTAGTGTTTCAAGTGCTATTCGCTGTTTTGTATAGCTAAAATATATTAATATATTTTATTTGTTACCAAGTTCATAAACATTTGAAACGCAGTACCCTTTTTAAAACATTTATTACATTACATTTAAAATTCAGGGTACTACGTTTCAAATTTTTATGAACTTAGTAACAATTATAATAGTAGCCCTCCTTGCCTTAAATAAGATAATAAATTGTAATATATATATATATATATATATCAATTTTTATAGCTAAAATTAAAAAATAAATTTAGAAAAAGAAACATTTAGGCTTACATTAGTTGTGTTTTTGAAATAATTTTTTATTTAAACTGAAGTTTCTTACTCCTAGACCGTATTTAACAGATATTGCTAGAAAATTATCAAATTTACAGTTCAACTGTCAAATCTTGAACCAATCTCCGATATTTGGTACGAATTACAAATATTCATCAATAATAAATGCTTTCAGCTTGTAATATGTACATTTATGTAATCTATTTAAAAATTTAGTTAGACATTTCCTATAATCCCATTTATTTGGTGTTATACGTGCGCCCGGTTTCTGAGTTTTACCAAACATTAGCATGTAAATAACATGTAAATAAATTATATTGATTTTCAAAAATGAACAAATGATTGGAACATAGTGCTGTTTGAAATCGGAATAGGTATTCTTGCCTAATCCTTGTAAGAAGACCACGACGACGACCAAACATCACATTGATCACATCACAACATCCAAACATCACAAAGATTGACTGCGTGTACGCAGTCAATCTTAAGTGTTGCTATATAAAAAAAAATCAATTTAATTATGATAAAAAATTATTTTATTAATAAACCTTATAAAATTTCTCTATAAACAATATTCTGAGTATAAATACGGTTGTCTCGACGAAGTCGGCCTTGGTGTTCTCCATCTTTTATATAGACTTTGAGTCCATCAAATGATCGGGCTCTACTTGCTGCGTCATACAGTTGGCCGTGACCAAACACCGATTATGGGAGAACTTCTCCAACCTTACCCAAAGATTGGCCCTGACATTTCTTTATGGTCATAGCAAATGCCACAATAATCGGGAATTGTGTGCGCTGTTTAGGTATGTTTTGGTTTTGTGCAAATTAAAACTGGTGTTTTATTGCCGTTGTACGATGATGTCTTCATTAAACGAAAAAAGAAAGAACCATGTTTAATTGTCAGATTTGATTTGTTTATTTAACCACTTCCTTAAATAAACAGCTGATTTCTCAATCGTCGTTAAGTCCCTCCATATTAAGTTTATGGGAAAAATTGCGACTTTGACCCCATTATTTTCCATGTCCACTAGGAATTTTCATTTTTTTTAATTGATGGCAAAATTACATACTAAGACCTTTATAACGACACCTTGGACATGGTGATTGGTAGCTCCACCGCTCCAAAACAATTATCACAAAAATAGGCCTAGTGTATTAAATATATAAGATAAGTATCTATACTTATAAAAGCCATATCCGATTGACTCACTGACCGATTGATCGAAATTTCTGAAAAACTGTAATGAGTTAGATCATGCATTCTGGCACAAATATTCTTTGTAAGTTCCATATTATGCGTACTAATACATACATGGAAATTGGAGGCATTGAAGCCCAGAAACGGGAACTTCACGTTCATTTGGGTGGGCACGACGAGGGGACTAGGCCAGCTGAGGGAAATCCCTGCTCGGTGTGCCTGTCCAACGAGTCAACCAGGATTTGTAGTCCTTGCGGCCACCCTGCGTTATGCAGAGTGTGTGCCGTTCAAATGGTGTCAACGGACATTACATTAAATGTCACTACAGCTGACGGATCCTTAGAGGACACGGGAATCCGCCTCCCGCTGTGTTGTCCGATGTGCAGGGCAATAATAGGCCAGTTAATTAGGCGACTGTAGGTCGCCTAGTTAATTAACTGTAGGTGTATAAGGCATAGCTTATTTTTCCTATATTAAACATTTTTTATACAAAGTTTTAAGTGTTTTCTTTTAACCTTTCACATTAACATTTTTTACAGCTATTCATATTTCCAAGATGAATTATTTGAAATGTCTCTTTTACCATTAGAATCAGCTAGAGAATACCTAATTTAGTTTATTACACAGCATAAAATCAAGGCTGTGAGATTACAAAAAAATTCGTTAGTAATCTTCAGAAAATTTTCTTTAATTAATAACTTATAGCTTGTTATTGCGATAAGTTATATTTTTTACAGGCAAGAAAAAACGGAAACGTTCTAAATAAACAAATCGTTCAAATAAACAAATCAAATTACTCACAATTTGTTTATAATTTTCTGTATATATTGTATGTTGTGATATTTAACTTATATTTTAAGTATAATAGTCATATTTTGAAAAAGTTTTATTTTTCTAAAATGTGTTGTTAAATGTTGATAATTGAGGGAGTTTTATTCGAGTGAATTTCGTGAATGTAGGGTGCTAACGCTCCCTGGATTGCGGAAGTCTTCACGTTTGTTGACATTTCAATGTTATATTCTTGTATTCCACAAAGATAAGGTATCTTAAACTTGTTATTGGTGTATTTTCTCTCTCTGCCGCAACGTGATGTTCGCTTGATTCACACATCGTCTGCGTAGATAGCAACTCCGCGAGGTCTAAGGCCTACAGTTCGCTTACCATGCCCGCTTCTGTTAAGAACCGAAGTAGTTCTTATCAGTAATTCTCGAGTTTTCTCCTGAAATGTTTGAAAACTTACTCAATTTATCAGTCTAGTAGTGTAATAAATGTATATACATTTTTAAGGTTTTTTTAAGGTTAAGGTTTGCTGGTTTGGCTTTACTCAAAGAAACATGTTTTTCAGTTTCATCATTAACGAATCATAGATTAAGAATCCTTTAGCTATATAAATGGAAATGAATTATAGGATTACTGTACTGGAGGATTGAATTATGAAGATGTCATATTATACTCTTTAAAAGTTATTATTTTAATTTATTTTTTTGACCATTACATTTAAGAAATTTCCGTTCATAGTGGTTTCTGAATGTTGAGTGTGGTCATATATTTTCATTATTTCCATGAGAAATGTAAGAGCTAGTGGGTAATTCCAAATAATTCTTGGTATTATTTTTAAACAAAACCTTATTTGGAGTCTTTTGTAGCTTGTGTAGTACAATTTCTTAGCTACAAAATCTTAGTGCTAGAAGTTCTCAAAGTATAACTTTCATGTTTGCACCCTATGTCAGTTTTGCTAGAACTACTTTTACTATCAATCTAATAATACGGTAGTTATTCTTCTTTAATAAGAACCTAGTTGTTCGGTTTGTCTTCCAATGATAGTAATTTTGACAGGATACTTAATTTAGTTTTTATTTAAGCCACTGATAAAGAAAGATACACATCATCAATACCAACAACTTGTTCTATTCCACTTATATTCTGCATAAAGCCTCGAGCTGGTCTTGAGCTTTGGTAATTGAATACTATTTCTTACATCTTCAGGGAATTTAAGAAAATATGTGGAGGAATCTTAAACAATATTGTAGTTAGAAGTCAGGGAAAAATAATTTATAATTAGGTTCATGAAAGTTTGTGGGATAGCTGGATTAGTAAACATCTAAATTTTACATTTTGGGAAACTAACCAATTTTTAGTACTCTATTTTCTGCTTAACTTAAGCGATGGCTAGCAAGACGAGGACTGGGTAGCAAGCAGGCTTATTATGAACACTTTTGTAAAGATGAAATTCTACTACACAATACACAAAGGTGTGTCCAATCTCAAGTTAATTATGAGTAGTATTTCCAAAAGAGTAAGGTTTAAGGTATGCCTACTACCAATCTCAAACTCTAAATAGCTTTTTCACGACTATAAAAATGCTTCAGGTAGAACTTAAAAACGTGTTTATAGGCCTTTATTTTGAAAACTTCCAGGTGGGCCTCTGTGGTCCCCTTTTTACTTATACCCCAGACCCCTGGGTCTGTATTCTCCAAAAGCGATCACAGGGCCACGGATTGTGGCATTGATGAAAATTTGACACAAACAAATATGCTTTTTGAGAAATCCTAGAGAGTATCCCTGCCCCAAATGAACCCCTCCACAACTTTATTTCACCACAGAAGATTCTTGAAGCTATTATTTGTGCTAAATTAATTATGAGTTAAACCAATAGTATGCCAGTTCCTTTTTAATGAAAACAATTTCAAATACTGTACTGACAAAGACTAGTCAATTGTAGAAAAAGTAGTTTGTTTAAGACTAGCTTAGTTTATCTATGAGTAGAGTTCCATATCCAGATGATATTTATAGAGATACCAATATTGCAAGAAAGTGTGTCACAAGACGCAATCAAAAGATAAGTTATTTGCATTAGAAAGGCCATCTGGACTGATTATACTTCTTAGGCATAGTAAATTTTTATTTATTTTAACTTGATAACCTGACCTAACCTAACCTTTTTCCAGTTTGGGCTGAGAAGACATAATTCCGTCTACCAGTAAACCACCAAGTTCATTGTTTTCATCAATACCGTGTCTTTTTGTACGGTACATGTGCTGACCCCTTTTAATTTTTCATCTGAGTTTAGATCTGAACCAAAAAGGATAGGCAAAATAGTCTGCAACTGAAAAATTTAAGTGCTGAATAATAATTATTTCCTAGGCCATAATACAGTCCTCTTAAGACTTAGGTTAGGTCAGGTTATTCCCGTGTTTGTGCTCATTTTATGTCTGAGAATACTCCATAGATGAAATTTGTCTGTTTAGATGGCCTCACTGTTACAAATATATCTAAACTCCATATATTATGACATCTTCATTCAGAAGTCTGATCTGTTTTTTGTAGGTTTTACAAGTTTTTTTTGCAATGTTTATAATTAAACACTGTTTTTAGATCAGGATGGATTTATAAGGACAAATACAAAAAGTAACTCACAATGTAAGGATACAGATATGAATATTTTTTCCTAATACAGTAGACTCCCGATTATCTGCGGATGGATTAACGATGTTTCGGCTTGTCCGCGATCGGCAAAAAAAATTTGCAACCTTGGAAAGCGAAGTCTAACGCATAAACGTCCATCCTCGCACCTACAAATTGTAGTTACCGCCCGCAATACACTTGTCCTTGGGCAAATGATCAATCAACCAAACATAACTACCCGCCATTATGCAAAGGGTTATTGGACTTGGAAGGGGGAGATGGCCATGCGATCTCATGGTAGGCTATTTAGAAAAATTTGGTCAGCCACTGTTATAAAGGAATCAAATGCCTTGAAACAAAAATAAATAATGGAATTAATCCCTCAAAGCCAATGAAGACAGTAACACCAAGACCTGTGATACATTGTCTTATGTATTGGAATGTTTTTTTCCAATGTGAAAATAATGCCTACGAAATTGTGTGTTTATGGAAAGGTAATCTTGTAAGTCTTTCACATTATCAAAACTTTCAAACATTCAGTTAATGTCATTAAGGATTATTTTGCTTTCAAGGTTATTTTTAACTATATCCAGCGTATTTTGGGTTAGGTTTGCTTTATCCACGATTTCAATTATACATAATCATTCAGCCACCCATTACTGTGAATAATCGGGAGTCTACTGCATAGCAGAAACTCTCAGAACTCGACGCAAAGGTCCTATAAGTCAAATCTACTTTAACCAGTCGTGTGCGACTCCTGACAGATCAAGGGCGGTCACCTCTGGTTAACCTATGTGACTAGAGCTGCTACAGTACATCACTGTACACCACAGTGGCTATATGTCAATGTAATGAATTGATTGAAATTTTAGTTAAAAGAATTATTTAGAAGTCATTGAAGGTACTATACAATGAACTCTCGATTATCCGCGGGTTAATCCGCGAGGTAAATTATCCGCGCATGCCACAAAAAGCGAGAAGTTGTTTAGTGAAGTTTTAAAAGCGCCCACAAGCTGTCTTGGAATTCTAGCAGTAGGCTGGAGAGCAACCTAATGCCCAATGATACCTAACAAATCTGTATTTTCACCACTCATAACACCCAATCGGGTTGCTACTAAGAATGCTTGTTGACCAGCTGTGTTTGTGTTTAGTGCTTTAGTTACCTGGTTTGGGTTTTTTGTCGATTTCAAATGGATGAAAAGCGGAAGAAGGTGACGATTAGGTAACAAGGTAGTTTTCTTGCTATGTAAAATATGAATTACACTAAAACATTTAGCTTTGTTTAACAACGCTGTTCACTTTACATTTTATGGTAAAAAAATTGGTTTTTTACAGCAAAAATTACTGTTTTGTTTCATGTACCGTTTTCAGTACTTTTGCAGATTATCCACAATTATCATTATCTGCGCTTGCGATCTCACTCAATTCCATGGATAATCGGGAGTTCACAGTACTTCAAAGTTGTCATATCAAATAACCCATAAGGTAGGACAGTCGAGTTTGAAAGTTCCTCCTGTATAATAATTGTTATGACGTCACTATGTAAAGAACTCAATTCAAGTTATAATACCCTAATGTTATTTCTAAGCTTTTAAGAGTTTTTTTTGTGCCTGGAAACTAAAATAAAATATCAACGACTATTTATAAATCTTGTTGTATTATTTTATTGTAATAATGAGCAATATTTCTCTAGCATGAACTTACATACTACTTTGCATCTATTTGTATGGTTTGTACATTTTGAATTATCATAAGTTTATAGTGTTTATAAATTGTAGGTGGAATAGTTTTATTTATTTGCATAAGGTGCTAAGGCAAGACTTATCATTTAAGGGTAAAGTAATGTATTTATTCTTCAAATAATTGTTCAGATCTGTATCAATTCAATAGATAATTATGCCGCTTAAGGCTATGTAGAAAGTTTTTTGCATTCCTTTTGTCTATTGTATATATGAACATCTTCTTTTATGCATGTGTTAAACAAACTGGTGATATAAAAATGGAAGTTCTGAAATAACATTAGACAACATTGAAATAGCTGTAAAAGATGGACAAGAGTGCATAAATGTGCTCATTTGTATCCAATGTATTTAGATACGTCTGTTAAAAAACGCATTCATAAAATGGTTCTAAATCTGTACCACATAGATCAATGCAAACTAACATTATATGTTTGGTTAAATAAGATCAGCATTTAATCTAAAATGAGTTTGAAGTTACTTGTAAAGTATTTGCTTATTACAAGAATAAGAATAAGAAACTTTATTATCACAGACATTGTATCACAAATGCATTGATAAGCGTCATTAAAACTAGTTGAGCAGCAGTATAAACAAGAAATATATGACAAAATGAAACATTAAAAGAATATAGCCTCTAGCCTTACATATAACAATTAATAAAAACAACATTTAACATTTCAAGTGTACAACAAAGAAACAGGCCCTTTGGTAACTTACAAATATTTAGTCCAGTCAATTTCAAAATATTCCTGAACATCATACAGACACTCTGATAACAACACAGTCTTCAATTTACTTTTAAAGGATGTAATTGGCAGAGACTTGATTTTCATAGGTAAAGCATTGTATAGTTTAGCTGATGTATACATCAAATCTTTTTGAGAGCTAGTAAACAACAATATATTTATTGTTGTTTAGCAAAAAAATGTAAGATGCTTATTAAATTTAAGTTATTATACAGGCTTCAGTTATAACCAACCACTTTACCCGGTTTCCTAAAAACGAATTCACATCAATTCAAGCCCTCCACACTGACACAGCTTTCCTTACTTAGTTATACCATCTCATTCTGGGTATCCCAAGTGGACGTTTTCCAGCTGCTACAGCAGCACATACCTCCCTCCATTTTGTACCTTCTTCCCTTCGCAGTATCAAACATAGTTTTTTTCGCTTTTATCAGAGCTATTACATCAGGGTCCTGGTATAAAACTCGTAACTCTATATTTTTTCTAATCCGCCATTCTTCATCATTAACTGGGCCAAAAAGTATAATGGAGTAAAAGCAGAGCTTCTCTGAAGCTCACCAAATCTGAAAATAACTTTTTCAGGAATGGCTCCCTTATTTGTAGTCATGAAGTAGTCTCCTGTTGAGTGCTTGTATTTACAGCCGACTAATAACTGACAATAATTTTATCTTTTACCATAGTGATTGTCACAGTGTCCCCATGGTTAGTTGGTTACCCTAAAAGAAATACGGCATTACGATGCTGGTTTGAATCATCCCCACCCAGATTCCACAGCATCTTCGAACATGTCCAATGTTTTTTCAGATCACACTTCTCCATAACGGGTGAATGATTCAATCTCAAAACTTTCATATAATAAAGGATTTCGTAACACTCACACAGGAAGCACGCTGCGAACCGGCGAAGCAGTTCACGGAATGTGGTTTTCCACGGGCATGACTACAAAGCTTCTTATCTTACCTTTTTTGGATATTCGGCTTTCCCTAAACTAAAAGTGCATTCCTTTCTGGGACACTTGATATATCATTTCATTTATTAGCATTTTCACTTTTTTATTATCTATAAGGATGATTTATATATAATTGATTTTAATGTGATATTTTAGTCAGGGTTTAAGTTCCTAAAGTTGAGTTGGTGTTCTATTTTTGAAACAATTTTTTGTTTGAAGTTTAAGAATCGCTCAATTTTACTGGGTTTATTATTTTCTGCATCGATCCTTATTTTGAAAGTAAATTTCAGTGTAAAGGTTTTATAGTTTGTATATTATTGCTTTATTTGTGAGTGTAATGTGAAATACATTCTTCATTAAGGATATCCACTTTAATATTATCTTAAGCCATTAGCTTCATAAACAAATGGAATCAAGCAAAAATGATTTATGAGACTTTTTGAGATCGTCAGAATTACAATATATGATTGAGCGAAGCCATTTCCTGATAATTTAAAGAATGGATTTAAGTACCATATAAATATTAAGATCAGTAGTTGAAAATATAGAATATAATAGTTTCAATAGTTTTTGTGAAATAATGTTTTTATTAAATAATTATTGTATTGTAAGTAAGTGGTAATCTTACCAAACGATTGGTGATGACTGATGAGTATTAATTATTGTAACTCACTTAATTTTGCACCCATTCTTACATCATAAAACTACATTTACAGCTATTCATTACATTTTCATTATTGTCGTCCATACTTATAAGAATGGTTGATCATGACTTCTAATTTATTTAGTGTCTACCACACTTCAAAATCTACCTCGGAGTGACTAAATAAGAAAGGAAAAACGAGGGTTGCAGAGCTTTTGAACAATTCTGGAGCGTTTTAGAGGTTTTGAACAGTTCTGGTTTTGATCGCATCAAGTGTATTAGCAATGCACAGTAAACTGAATTTTATAGAGGATAGAGTACTGTCCCTAAGCTGGCCTGTCCTGATTCCATAAAAAATTTATTAGGCCTAGAGGCTAAAATAAATAATCATATTTCCATTAATTATGACCGCGTATGTGATGTGAAATGTTTTGTCTACAATATCAGAATTCAATCTGCTAGCATACTAAGTTTAAATTTCTATATATTAAATCTTTTTACTGCACATTGCAAATATAACTAACACAGGATTATTTGAAACCTTGTTTTAAGCTATTGTTTTATGCTGGAGTAAAACTAATTTCTGTTTTATAGGCCCTTAACTTGAAATTAATTGCAGTGCCACCTGGATTGTAAAATTTGATACTGTCTCAAAATTAGGTGAGCTACTCTTAGGCTTTTAAATATAATAATTATTTTTTAAATCCTAAACTTAACTAATAAGTATACAAAACTTTTAATTTACTAAAAAGAACTTCAGTATATATTTATTTACCTTACATTATATAAAAGCATAAAGAAATCAAACATTGTTGATTGAATTTGTGTTGTTTATTTAAATCTTCACAATTATTATAAATATTTTTATAGGTTCTTTACTAGCAAAATAATTTAAAATGTGATTTATCTCTATCCACCTATTGAGGTAATAAACCCAAAAATAAAAAAGTAAGGTTTACAAATAGTTTTAATTTTTAGAAACTTTCCAGTCCACATTTGATGTATTAGTAGGCTCCCATAAAATTCATGTTTTTATCCCCTGAGCTGTTGGAAATAATGTAAGACAATATTAATCATCTAAAATTCCTGTCATTCATCTCAAATACAGGTTTATATTCAGAACATGTTTCGGAATTTATTTTACCTTTGTATGAAGCTGATGATGGTTTTTTTAAATACAAAAACATGTTCTGAATATAAACATGAATTTAAGCTGTGTGACAGAAATTTTACGTCAGCAATTTTGACTTAGACTACTAGTCCTAACACTCCTCAACTTCAGCGTAAATGTAAATTTATAAAATTCATAATTTGATTAAAATTACAATAATATCAGACTATCTCCAATTTTTTATTTATTAAGTACTTTAAGATATTCTTTAAAAAAACAATTTTAGCCTTAATATTCTTAATTCTATTAAATTTAAATTTTTTAAAATACTTATTTTAAATTTTTTAAGTTTCCCTATTTGAAGGCTTATTTTCCCTTTCTTATTTTTATCAATTATTTAGTATACATTTACCTTACTTCCACCTGTTTATACGTAATAAAAATCCATTATCTATAAATTTTTACCTCATATTATAAATTATTTTCTGTTAATTACCATATTAACTAAAGTATATATTAGTGAACTCTATTGTTAAACTTCCAATGAATTGTTACCTAATCCAAAGCACAACTATTTACCTGCATTTTTAATACCTATGTTCCATATTGTACTCTAATGAGTTGTATCTTAGTTTAAAGTTATGTTAGTTCCTTGCATCTTGTATTAATCGTTCAAGTGATGAGGATAGTTAAGCATAAAAGCGATTTTAGTGGCCTAAGCGGAACAAAGCTTGTGGACTGTCTTGGCACAAGATGGACTGGATTAAATAAATGTTTGAAAATTCCTCTTGTATTTTTAATGTGTTATTTTTACCTATCTATTTAAAAAAAAAACCTAGAAGTAGACCTGCATTGAGAATTTTCATTGATTTAGTAATTATGTTTGAGATGATACAACCAAGCTTTATACAGACGAACCTCACTAATAAAAAATTCAAGGGAATAGACGTACAATTTGAATGATACAATAAAATGATAACTAACCATTGATATTTATACTGTTTTATCAATGCTAAACAAAGCAAAAAAACAATGCCACTAATGATCCAAACCTGGAGGTATTTCAGATACGCACTGGTTCATGTTTTGATTGGCTTTTTTTAAATTACTTTGAATTTCAGTAGCTTATGGAAACTGACCGTGAATTAAAGGTTTCGAATGAAAGGAACGTAATTTGAATTATAGTATAAACAATTTGAATTTTAGAGGCTAAACTAAGTGTTTAATAAAAATGCTTCAAATAATCAGAACATTTTTACTGTTTATTTAAAAATATTACTACTTATTTTTACTAACAATATAATTTCAACCTTAAAAATATAATTCTCTTAAAGAAGTGGTACTGCTCCCAACTGAGTTTGTCTGACCAATGTTTTGAGATTCGAAATACCAGAGCTGTATTTTAGACCTTTTTTATAGTGCATATATAATTTTTTTATTATTTTTGTGCCTATTTTTTTATTTTACAAAAGTTTTACTTTGTGACTAGTTGTACACTAAAATGATAATCTACAAGACATCAGTTATGGCTCATGTAGCAATTTTTGTAATGTTCTCTTTCTTTCAATAAATAATTTTATTTCATTATTTTTCTCCGAACATTAGAGGTTTTCTTAAAGGAAAAGACAAAATCAACAAACTACCAACAGATCTCAAAAGTCTGAAAAATGAGAACTTCAAGAAAAGGCTATTGGAATAGCGAGTTCTACTCTGTTGAGGAATTCCTTGAACAAGACGTAACGCCAACGACATAAACACCGATCGAGAAATTAACACTCATCCTGTTCTCTAGGAATATGGATTAAGAAGTTCAAAGTAAGTTCAATCAGCCGTAGCAGAACACAGTTATACCACAAAACACGCTTTCGAATTTGATAAAACATACGTACTTGCTAACATCCCACTTTTCTACCCCAGAAAAATTAGAGAAGCCATAGAAATAAGGAAAGACGCAAATCATTTTAACAAAGAAGATAGCTTTCGTTTACCCCAATCATGGCAATCTGTTTCACAAAAACTTTCACAGTCAATATCTTAACAAAGCATTGCTAATTGGCAGGTCCGCACTGTCATCCCTAACCCCACCAGGGCAGTTGACCCTTCCACCTACCTGCGCCTGGACAAATAACCCTTCAGTCTCAGCCTAGCCACTGAGGATGCCACTTCACAGCAAGGGCCAAACGTTTGGCAATACAAACGACATGACACGTTTAACGCCGAAAAATCAACTTGAAATTGATAATAAATAAGGAGGTTAGTTGTCATGATACAGAAGAAACTCAGGATATTTAAAGCAAATTTAAATAGAATTTAACCAAAGGAAACCGTTAACCATCAGATATGGGGTTAATCTTAGGCCATGATATAAAAAATTTTATTCAAAAATATTCCCAGTGAAAAACTTTGAGTTTTAGTAACCTTAAAGGAGCTGGTTTACCTCAACTGAACATAGTAATTGTATTAACAATGTGCAGAAAACAGGATGTAATAGAGGAAAGAAAATTGTAGTCATGAATGAATGAATGAAAAATAATTCTTTCTTGAGAGGCAAATTTAGGACAAAGGTCCATTCTTACAATTAACCACAAATTTATAATAATAATAATAATGAAAATATAAAATATCAATAGTTTTAAAGTAATATAATAAAATAAAACAATATATTATTAATGCATAAAAATTAGAACAAAAACAAAAATATCAATAATACACAGTCATCCTTGACAAATTATAAATATTCGGTTTTCATTGATTAAAAAATTGTTATTGCAACACGTAAGCGTACCTAACATTACATATCAGTTTGAGTAGTATTTCTATCCTCTTATCAGATCCTGTTTAATGTGCATTACTAATGTTATAAAAATGTGATGAAATTATGATTATTCTTGACCTCGACAATGAATTCTAAGATTTTCCCTACCGTAGCAATGTTCAATAAATCATATTGCCCAAACAGATTGGATGGGAAAGACTGCTACCTTAAAAGTGCCATAGATAACACAACAATATGTATTGATTTAGATGTTGACCCAATTTGGTGAGAATATAAGGTTAATTTGAGCGTAAAGGAATTTTATGACACTTTACTGACAAAAACCATTTTATTTATTTTCAGCATCAAAGGTGGTTACCGATGCCGAAGCACAGGGGTATTATGCTGACCCAGTAAGTTAAAAGTGGTTCGCTCAAAATCAGTGACTGGCAACTTCCACCATATCATCCATAACCCTCATGTCAAATTTGAAATCATACATTAAGCTAGCCAAGAAACTCATCATGTTTTCAAATGTTAATGCTTCAAAATGTTTTGGATATGAACTCTAAATTAATAGTTTATCACGCTCTTTTTGCCTCAAAAAAAGCAGTATGGGGTTGAATTGTGGGGAGGTTTCTCTAGCATTGATACCATTTTTAAACTACAGAAAAAATATATAAGAATCATGACAGCCTAGAGAATCCTGTAAAAATATTTTGAGAGAACTGAATTTTCTGACTCTGCCCTCAGTGTAAATTTTAAACGTCTATTTGTCGTAAAATCAAATTTTAATAACCTTAAAAAGATAATCATTTGCATAATTACTATACTAGATATAGAAATAACTTCCGATTTCCCATCCACTTCTTCCAAGCTCTTTTAAAAGATTGTTGCACTATTCTGGAAAAAAAACTTTATCACAAAAAACTGCCAAATAGAATGAAGGACATTCAATGTATTTTGAAATATAAAAAAAACATTAAAGTCTCTTTTGCTGAACAAGGTCTACTATAGTAGAAAATTATTCATACTATAGTATAAATAATTTTCTCTTGGATTCTATAATATTTTTTCCATATATGGATAAAAAAATTACCTGTTCATTTATTACACTGTAACACCATTAGTTTATTATTTTTATCTAGTTTTAAATCTGTAGACTTGTCACCTGTGTCCCAGCTGTGCTGGAACAAATGGAATTGTTTTGTGACGAATAAAGAGTTTAAGTCCTCTATCTAACGCTTCACATTACCTCTCTGTCTTTTACTCACTGCTCAGATTGAAAGCCCATGGCAATTTATGGACTGGGATGGTGGCGACATCCTGTAATCCAGCTACTTGGAGGTCACAAATTATGGATAGTTGTGAGCGATGGTCGGTGGGTGTAGTGTTCTCTTGTGTGGATTAACGTCCGCATTATTGAATACTATGTTAATCCACAAAAGACTATCCTCATAATTAGACCAATTCGTAATTCAGAGGGTGTGGTTCGGATTCCACGTTAAACTGTAGGTCCCTTAGTTGCCATCGGCTGTTGGGCTATTAATTAACAGTCCTGTCTAAGGAACTATAAAGCCTTAGTCAGTAACAAGACTACAAGATCACGTCACAATCATCATACATTCAATTCTCATTCATACTTGGCTTAAAATACCTACCTTGTGCTATAATCTAATCTAATCTAATCCATAGGACATTTTTTAAATTTTATTTTTATTGTGATCTGAAAGTTAAACAGATCTAGCCTACCTGTGAACGAAGGTGCTAAGGGACTCAAAGATTTGTATACCTGGAAATCAATAAATAATTGACACAAAAAACACTTTCTGATCAGTAAAATATTAAATGGGATGATACAGTGACTTACTCAATACAGTAGAACCTCGATTAACCGTCACCCTCGGGACCGAGACCATGACGGATAACCGAATAGACGGATAACAGAAATAATAATAGCACTGATACAACTTAGCTCCTAGACAGTGTTTGGCGTGGCAACATCGCAATTCATGTTATAACGGCGCCATTTTAAGTCCTAATTAATTTTCATGATTGCTGAATGTGAATTTATTTTAAATGAGAAAAAACAAAACTAGGCCAGTTCAAGTGGAAAATAATTTATTAAAATATTTTAATAAGAAAACAATGAAATATCAACTGTACATGTATGTGCTTTTACCAAAGAACAGAAGATATATATATCTTCTATGTTCTTTGCTTTTACTCTCAAAACATACGTTGCCGGTATTTTCTTCTTTCTTCTTCTTCGGTCATTTTCTTCTGTTTCTTTCCCCGTCAAGCTTTTCAGGCGGTAATGTTTTTAATTTTTACTGAGAAGAAGCACCAGCGTTTGATAATTTATTGTTTATTGTCGAGTCCCAAAACTACACGGTTCCGTTTCTCAGCCATTACATATAAGAGCATTGCACACTACGTATAAACAGCACTGTCAACAATAAATGGTAAAGCACGCAAAACACTAGTAGACATTGCACTCGAAATCGGCAATAACTTCAGTACCCTGTAGCCACGTACCACACTGAACTGAAATGAAACAGTAGTAGTGGAATGCAGAAGACAGTGTAAGGGCTTAACCAGCTGGGTCACTACCCTTGCCGCCAATGATTCATGCACATTGAAGGTGTACAGTACATTCGTCTCTACTCATCATAGAGCCTCAACAGACAATCCAACCGGCGCTGACGCGGAAACATAATTTTGTTTGCGCTAGCCGGGTGGCAGTTAATAGAGACTGACGGTTAAAAGGGTGATGGTTAATCGAGGTTCTACTGTAATACTCGTAAGTACGAGTATTATTGAGTAAGTCAGTAATACTCGTATGACCAAGTTACCCTGAGGACGCTACCCAGAGAATTTAATATGGGACTGCTTTTCTAGTGTAAGAGTAGTTAAGCCAAACTATTTCTTAATATTGAGAGTTTTAACAAAATAAAATTCTGAGGAAAGACAGTAAAAACAAATTAACAAGAATTTAACTTTTCTAACTTGAAAATATTACATCTGTATTTAAAAAAAAATGTTACAGTATCATCAAGGGCAAAAAGCCTGAATATTGTATTAATACATTCTTATAAAGAAATTTTGTAAAAATTAAAAGAATCACAGAGACTGGATTATAATGTACTGTGATGCCAACAGTAAAGAATTTCTAAAGCAATATGTTTTTTTGCAAATTTCCCCTCTTTCTTTAAGAAAATACACTTGTTCTTGGAAAATTTCTGTTTAAGTTTATTGATTCTTTTACAAAGACTAAATATAAGCAACAATCGAATAATGTAACAGAGATAGATTAAACTTTATGACAAAATCAGTGATTAAGGGCTTGGGCAGTTTATATTAGCATATACAGGTACTGTATTATTGAAATTGTCTTATTCATTGTGAAAAGTGTGTGTGCCATAAGTGATGGAAAACATATAAAACTATCATTCTAACTGTTTCAATAATAATTTATAAAAATAAAATAGATAAAAGTAATTTTACCTTACTCCTAAATTTTAATTTTACCATTTTACTCAATAAAAATAGAGTAATCAGTAATAATTTGGCAATTTTAATTCAAACCTAAAATTTTTTTGTGAGTTTATAACATTAACAGTAAAACCTCAAAAGTATATAGACAGTATTTCCTCCATTTCCAAAAACCTTAAACGGTCAAAAGGGGGTTTTATGAACTATGGGTGAAATAAATAATATGTATGAAATATTATCAGGATTTTGAATTTTGCCGCCTGCACTTCTAGTGCAGCCGGCAACCGCTTGCCGCACCGCGCAAAGCATAATGGGAAACGTCATCTGTCGGTGTCGGCTGTGTGTAATGTAAACAATTGTGAGCTGTTGGTTAGTTTATATTATTTTTCAAATTTTGTGTGTTTTGTGAATGAAATTTCAGTGACATTGTGCTCTCTATTTATTGTGTAAACTCAAATTGCAGTTCAAACACGTAAAATATATCCATCTCCACAATGGGAAACATCTACACTGTCGGACCAAATGAGGCTCTAATCGTTTCAGGTTAGTAATTATTTTATTTATAGCTATACATTTCTTTTAATATTTACGTTTGGACGTGAAATTCGCATAGAAAGGTTAGATTTTAATTACCACCATTCAATGTAAACATTAAAATTGACCATTGTTTATTTTTCATTCAATTTAGTTCCCGCCTTGAGCACTGTTTTTGAGATAATGAAACTGATAGCATCAACTCAATATAATGTTTTTACAAAAAACTTTAAATTTATTGATCCATCCAGACCAAGAAAGTGGAAAATATCCGTTGGTTTGGATTTTTCACTTTACATACAGATGAAAACCACATTAGCACTTCTCCTTAACCAAAATATATAATTTAACCCTATTTGTTTAGGGTTGTTATTGCCATTTTAATCCTATGTCATCAATGAGTATGATTATAAATAAGTATAATTACAAAGATAATTTTGAAAATCATTAACTGTTGGTAACCAACAACCATTTTACCTTAGACCTTAAACTAGATGGAATATAATTCGACAAATGTAATTTAATTAAATGGGAATAATTTGTATAGGCTTAATTAATATTAAAGTATATTAAAACTACTTGGTTTGCAACCTCATTGGTTAAATTTTATGAATAGCAAAAATATTATGACATAGAACTTAACATAGAACTCGCTCACTAAATATTACTATGTGAAAATTATTCCATATTCCATAGATTTATCTTTTAATGTCGAACTGAAAAATCTGTGCTCTAATTTCTCTATACATTTAAATAACTGGCTAGTTTTATTATAGGATACATGAAGGTAACCTTTGCATAGACTTCTATAAATGGCTATCGCTGTACAGTATACACACATTGTGTTCACAGTTAACATTCTGTTCACATTCTCATAAGGAGTTAATTTTACTATGAAATTTCTTCAGTATTTATAACATCAATAATTTACGCTATATTTACAACAATTGAATTAAATTGCTTATCACAATAGCCAATCCATGCTATTTGATGTGTCCCTAATAGGGTAATTTAATATTTGCTACTCATGCTGCAGGTAATTAAGTCCATGCATAAATATGAAACATATACAGTACAGAGAACTCCAATTATCTGAATTAATGGGGACCGGGACCCATTCGCATAATCAAATATTCGGATGGTCGGAGTTTAAAAAAAAAAATTGCCATTAGAGAGAAAAAAGCTACGTTTTGATATTGCACTATTTTTTTATTGAATTAAATGTAAGAAACATGATATTTTCACATGTTTTAAATATAAATAAAATGTACATACAAGTTTAGAAATAAAAATCATTGTTTTTTAAACATCTCCGTCAATGTAAGCTGTTTTGCGGTCTTCATCCGTTTTCGGGCAGCCAGGTCACGCATTCGCTTGACGGTGAGCAGTTGCAAGTGGTCACACTCGGGCTTCGCGGTGGGAAGAATAATAGCGCACTTAGACTTTTTTGGACAAATTTTTTTCTGAAAGTGATTCAGATAATAGGCGATTCGGATAGTCGGAGTTCGGATAATTGAGTTCTACTGTATATTGTATCCATACTAGGGTGATTTAATATTTTCTACTTATGCTGTGCGCAAATAACCTACTATAAATATGGGACTTATACTGTCCCTATATTTTTTTGAACAGTAGTGGGAAATTAAAGAACTGAAAACTAGTAGTAAGTAATGTTTTAGTTTTTCAATTATGACAGCTGAGTGCTGAGTGTCAAACAATGTAATTATGATTATTTCTGCTTCTTAGCAATTTAGTTTGATTATTTTTATACCTTCCTCTCCTTTTTTCTTGCATGTAATTAATTATTTCTGTTTATTAAAAACTTATAAGTTATAGGTATTAAAAAAACTAGAAACACTTTGATTCTTTTAATTACTGTTACCAAACCTTCCTCATTAACTTTAGTATAATAAGTTTTATATACTACGGACATTCCAGAGAATTGAAGGGTGGTACTTTCGTATTATACCGACCACATTCATACAATGTATTGTATGTACCTATATCCAACATCCAAACTGCGGAGTTAAGTTAGGTTGGTTTTCTTTAGTAATATAATATTAATCGGTTAAAAATATCAATAACCCACCTACCTTAACTCCGCACAGTGCTGTATGTCGGAATATATGATTTAATGTATGAATGTGGTCGGTACAATACCAAAGTACCTGAGAGTTAAATAAAATGGTACAGGAATATTATTGAGACACTTGATACTAAAATATTTTAAAAGTTAAATTGAGTACAATTTTTTTCCAGATTACCAAAGCAACTCAAACATTAGGGTTCTTAACTTTCACATTCTTCCTAATCCAGTTTTAGCTTCTAATTGGATATTTCTAGATTATTTTTAAATGCTAAAAATAATCTGAATTGCATTTATTTCAAGAACAAACGATAAAATTTGTAAAAAAGTAATAACAAGTTTGTAATGATAAATTCTATGTTGTTATATGATGATAATTAAACAAAAATAAAGAAAGATTTTTGTTTATGCAGGATTATGTTAAAAACGATAGCTGCACTTCTTATTTCTGAATTTAAGTAATCTTATTGTGCAATAGTACTTTGTTTCATGATATCATCATGTCTTGCTATCTGTACTGTTGAGTTGCTATGAATCACTGTACTAGAAGGTCAGCTGGTTATTGAGGCAGTGTCAATTCCTCTAGTATTATCCTCGTTCAAGTTACTGTAATGGCTGTGTTTGGTTGGTACATGCTCATACATTGCTCTTGCTCTCCTATTAAGTTGGCATGACTTGCTGGTTGTGGAAGGTCAGAAAGTGTGAAGTATAGCTTGAATTTTCCTCATTCTTTCTGCTGTATCATTTGCCCATAATTTGTTTATTTGTTAGTGACTCACAACAAAGTTTTAAAAATTATTAGAACGACACGACTCTATCTACCGCTAAGGGAATATATATTATATATCCCCTAGTGTATAGAATATAGTGTTAGTGTCCTTCCATCTTCAGATAACAATACCTTTGTTTCGTAAATTGAATTTCGTAGTCTTCTGCTTGCTTTGATGTAGTTCCTCCACAGACGATGAGACAATATAGTTTTGATCTAACAGTGATGGGCCGTTGGGAAACTCAAAAAGCAATTGGTAAAAATTGTAATCTCCTGGTTGTACCTAGTGAATTAGTAAGCTCTGCTAGATAGATTAGATAGATAGATTAGTAGCCAGTAGCCGATACCTGCAGTAGCAAATTATATATATAATTTATATATATATATATATATATACATATATAAATGATCTAATATAATCTAAAAATAAAATTAGAGCTTGGAATTATGATATTTTTGTTATTTTTATGTTTCATAACCTTAAAAAACCGAATTGGGTCTTATCTTAATTATTATCTGTCTGTAACGCTAAACAAGGCAGTGGTGTTCATCTTCAGTTTACTTTAAACTGACACTAGCACAATGAGAATAAATTAACGGGCTCTTAAAAACCTTGTTTTAGCAATATTAAACACATTTTTTTAAGTTTCACAAAACATGTCGTGATCTATACAAGTGACTTAATTGAAAGCTAAACAAAGAGCTGTAAACTGAAAATCAACATTACAAATAAAAAAGATACTGTGTTATTATTTGAATAGGGTCTAGGAGTTTTTGGAACAAGAGTAGCCTATATGAACTATCTCCAGTTTTTACAGTAGATAAGTCTTAGAATGTATCCTTAATCAACTTAAAAATTATAACAGAAAATTAGTCTGAACAAAAAGAATTTTATTTAGTGAATGATTTTCTGGCCTGTGAAACAATAAATTTTGAAATAAATTATTTTATATTTTATACTGATTTTATATTGAGTACCTGTTCTTAGATTTAAGGGTTTATTTTATGTAATTATTATTTGTAAATTTAATCAAATTTCAAATCATTTATCAGTGTGTTGCAGCTTTAAAATAATATTAAATCTTAAAAAGTGTAAAACTTATATTGTAAAATGACCTTGACCATTGTCTGTGTGGAGCCTAGAGATGATAAACAAATCTTATACATTTTCTGTAATGAACTAATTGTCACACCTACAATAAGAAAGAGTTATCGTTTTCTCCTTATATAGGTTCTGCAAATTTTTTGAGGGAGTTAAAATGCATACTGCACGCTAGCAGCTACCGGGAATGTGGGACTCACACCCACTACAAACTCCCCCTTGTCTACAAACTTCCCCCAGGGAATAGCCCGAAACAGTTTCTCACATTATCAAGGCTAACCCAGTAGTAACTGGCCCGTTAGGGACTACTTCTACAGCTAAATTTCAATGAAGCCGATCCAAATCGTACTTCTTAGCGAAGCTTATACTTCAGAATAGAGTACAGTAGTGTTTCCACGATGGACTTACGGCTCAGAAACCCAACATCAAACGCTAAAGAGACTTAGCTGTTGTGCCACCTGCGGCAGGAGAAGATGGTATGCTCTGCAGTATTGGTGACACCGGGGCAGTAGAGGTAGTGTGGGCTGTTGTCCTTGCCGATCGTGTTCAAAAACCTGCGGAAGTACCAATAACCAGAGAGAAATTGGGTCACATTGTACCCCACCTCTCCATGCTTCCCGTCAATCCATGGCCAAACAATCGGGATTAACCTCACGGTCCACCGACCCCGCAACTCGAGACTACCAGGTCTCTTGCCACTCAGATAGGGTGTGTTCACATTGTTCATATTGTACAGAGGCGACGTTCGCCCTGTCCTCCTCGAATCTCCGGCAATGAATTGCCTGGCACTCCTGTGCCAAAAGATGAATGAGAATAACCCCGGCAATCACAAAAGCAGGCGGATCGGAGATGTGCGATACACAGAAGAGCGACTCACAATGCTCCGGTTCGCTGAATGCATAAAAGCTTGTTACGGTAATACTTCTTGCTGAGGGCGTGAGTCCAAACCTCAGCTCCATACAGGAGGGAGGAATAGACCAAAGACATGAGTAGCCGACGCTTACTGAACGTGGTCCCCCGACGTTAGCCATAAACCTGGCGAGAAAAGCGACCCCCGCGGTGGTTTTGTCAGCGGTACGTTTGATCTGTTCGTTGAAACTTAGCTTGCAGTTAATCACCACTTCACTTCACAGCGGATTTTGTCTCGATGTCGAGGTCTCTGACACGCATCGGGGTGATGGTCTCGATATGTTTCTTCGTTAGGTCCACGATTTCCGTCTTGCCGAGTGCAAGTGATAAGCTTTGATCCTGTATCCAAATGTTGACCATTCACATCACCAGCTCCAGCTTCAGCTGGGCAAGCTCTAAATAGGTATATAGCTATACAGATTCCGAAATAGGTTTTGTAATTTAGAAAAAATAGGCTATAGAAGAAGCTTATCATAAAATATACTTTTTAGATATTTATTCCATTTTAAAATTAAGATGGAAATAATTCTTATTATATGTTTTTTACATTCATGTATAACTATGATAATGGATTCGGTAGATTTGAGAGAATTAATTGCTAATTGCAGGATTTACATAGTACCGAATCCGGTTTTCCAAGAAGACAGTTGAGGTGTAACTACGTAAAAGGGCAATAAAGTAACTCCTTAAGGTTAATTATGTAATCTTGTGGTTCCAGGTCATCTACGGGAAGATTGGCCAAAACTCCCTAAAATTTAACTTAGAATTTTTTGGCAGGATTATTTCTTTAAATTTAATTACACAAGCAACTATACCATTTAAAAATTTTATTTGGACCAATAATCATTAACTTACTCGCAAAAAAAATCATAGATAAAATGAAAATCTTAACTTAAAATGAAATACTTTTTTAACATTGAAGAATCTTTATTCACCATCAAACAAAATTTTTTCATTTGAAAAATATAGTTTATACTATCAAAGACTATCAAAGTCTAAAATGTTTTTAGCATCATTTTAAGCATATGATCACAATTGGCACAAAACAAAGTCAGGTTCAGTGAAAGACTTAATCTAGGATAACATTTTCTAGTTTAACATATTTCTAAGAATCCTTGGCTCGGTTAGATACAATATTTACATTACTCAGTGCTCAAGTAGGTATAATAAATAAATTGCACTAGATTACTCTCCAAGTTTATCGTCATTGGACTTTAAGGTTTGCCTTAAAATTAAATGTATATATAATAACACAGCCTCTCATCTACTCTATAACAATTTATACTCACTGTAATATTCAGTATTTAATTATATCATCATTAACATAATTAACCTATATAGAGGTAAACTTGCACTAGTATGGCCAAGACTAAGACCATGACAAGGAACGTGCAGCCAGGATAACATGGAATTATATGGAGCAACGTGCACTAATTAGACTTAAGACATGACCACATCTGTTCACTCTGGCCGCTGTTGCGACCATCAGCTTTTAAGGGACAACACACACTACTTTCAGCCAGTCTGCGACCATGAGCATTCTCGACATCTAGTGTCTTGGTCTTGGTCGAGGTTGAGGTTCTGGTCGTGCGATGTCAGACCAGTTCTGATCTTGGTCTTGATCTTGGCCATATTAGTGCACGTTTACCCTTAGACGTAGAGGGATTATATACGAGATATCGGGAATCCCCAGTCTTGTTTGATCATGTCGGAGCCCTTCTCACCGATCATGATGGTTGGCGAGTTTGTGTGAGCTGCAGGTATCTTGGGCATGACCGATGCGTCGATCACTCTTAATCTTTGAATACCTTGGACCCTGAGACGAGAGTCTACCACAGCCGTGGGGTCTCCCAAAGGTCCCATTTTACACGTGCACGATTGGTGATATATGGTGAATGAGAAATGTCTCGCGTGACATTTCCAGTAGTCGTTTGAGTCAAACTTGTATTGTCTGCATCCTGGAATAACAGATTTCAGGAGACGCGTGTTGTACTTTTTAAATGCTCTAGTCTTTATTAGCTGTTGTGACTTTCTCACTCCCGCCACAAGGATGTCAAGGTCAGCAGGATCAGAGAAGTAACCCATGTCTATCACAGGACTGTGAAAGGGATTTTTCGAGCGCAATTTAACAGAGCCCTTACTTCCTGGACGAAGAACCATCGGAAAGATCATGAAACCGTCCATTTGCTCAGTACTTTTAAACATTGAGTTGTATATAGCGTCTGAAATGCCAAAGTTTTTCTTAAGCGTCGGCTCTGCTGATAGAGTCCCTGCTATGAAGAGGAGTTCAAGATCAGGATAACCATCAGGATTCCCTGGATCTTGTAGGTCATAGAAACCGATAGCTTCCGTACCTCCTGGAATAGAAGGCCATCCGATGTGCCAGTTGATGAAATTGTTGACTACGTTTGCATTTTGAAGCACTCGATCCACCTTGATGCTGACAGTGTCGTTGACCAAAAATGTGAGTCCTCCGAGTGCCACATGATCCTGTAAGTTTTCTCCTACGGGTAAATCCTGAATGACAGGTATGCTCAAACTCTCTAGATGGCTCCTAGGACCTACTCCTGACAACATGAGTAGCTGTGGTGAGTTGATGGCTCCAGCACTGAGAATCACCTCCTTCCGCGCTCGGACAAAGTACTTGCGACCGTTCTTGACAAACTCAATACCGTACGCTTGTTTTGTTGCAGGGTCAATAAGTACTTTAGTCACCTGACTATTTTTTGTAACGAAAAGGTTCTTGCGATTGGTGATAGGATGCAAGAAAGCTCGTGACGTACTCCATCGAGTGCCGTTCTTCATGGTAGCCTGAAAGTATAGAAAATATATGAATATAAAATATATATTTTGATGTCCTTAAAAATTTTCCACGATTCAGTATATGGTACTGAAAATTAGTTATTGTGGAAGTCAGTGGCTCATTGTTTGTAGTGTGAAAACGCTCTCTCGACCCTGTGTAGTGATCGCTGTATTGAGTTGTTCATAATCAGTGTATATGATTTCTATTCACCTACTACTCTGGTAGGTTACCCCCAACTAACATACCACACAAAGATCTATTGTGTATATGTGAATATGTGATGTGAGCGAGCAAACCTAAGGCTACCTTCCACCTGTCACCCTCCTAAAAAATACTCTTTTAAGAAGTAAATAACTCATTTTGCGTATTTAAGTTGAACCTTGGTAATTCAAAACTCAAGGGAAAGTCGATTAACATTGAATTAAAGAAAGTTTGAATTATAGAGGCTAGCATTATTAAAATTTGAATTGTAGAGGTTAAATTGGTAAGTTTAAATCATAGAGATTAGCGAGAATAAAATTTGAATTATTGCAAAACAAATTAAAATTTTAGAGGCTAATTATGCATCAAAAATTCTTCAAGTTATCGGGATATATTTTTTCGAATATCAGTGGTTTTCTCAAGGGAACGAAACAAAATCTTCTAACTATAGAGGTTTTTGAATTATCAAGGTTCGAATTAGTGACGTTTTACTGTACAAAATGTGGTGGATTAAAGACAGCGAGGTAACGTAGCGGTGTAAGTCTCATAGGCTAGCGTCACGATCTTATAGCATGATCTGACAGGAGTTGCCGAGTACTGGTATCAGTCTAACAACCTTTAACTTAATGGGTCAGTGCATTACACCAAAGCTACCGCGCCGGTAAACTTATTTTCGTCTACGAAATTTTGCTAAAACAATAAATAACGGAACCTGATGGTAAGCGAAGCCCGCCTGCACCGCTCCATTGTAGTCCACATATCTCTGCCCAGTCTCCAGACCAGCTTGTACGAAGGCCTTCCCTAAGGGTGATCGGAACGGAGGGTTGCTGACAGTGAGGTACCCTCCACGCTGGTGGTAGACCGTGTCATCCATCATGTCAGGGATCACAATGTCCTCCGACTTCTTGAAGTAGGGGAGAACATCGTTGTAGCTCCACCCCTTATTACCCATCGCTGCCCAGTAGTCGTAGTCCCGGCGATTGCCTCTTGTGAAGATCATGTAGTTGAGGACGCTGCTGCCTCCCATCACCTTGCCCCTTGGGATCTTACAGCGGTGTTTATCCATTGCTGGAACATACAATTGTCATATTAAAGAAGGTCAAGTATCAATTCAATTCAAAATCTCTTTATCCATGCAATATACATGTTGTATAGAATAGAATAGTGTCTATTTATTCCTTGAGAGAAGAAATCGATTAATTTACATAATAATTCATACCGAATTTTGTAATAAAGCCATGAGGGGGTGGAAAAGTTACTCCTCTAAAGAATATGTTTTATCTATTAAATATTGTTTCAGTTTCTTTTTTGATTTATTCAAATTTTTTTTAAATATTTGTGGGTTTCAAAAACTTCAGTCCCAAATATAATGGTTTTTCTAAAAAAAAAATGGTGGGGTTTCATAATTTGTTTTTTTATTTCTAGTGTTATAAGGGTGAACCTCTTCTATGCCATTTTTATTATTTTTTGCAATGATTACTGTCTTAAAGATATACTGGCCACATACTGTTAAAATATTCAATACTTTAAAATTTTCTTTTGTTGTTTCATTAAAATTTAATTTAAATATAATTTTAATAGCTCTCTTTTGCAATTTTAGAATTTAAATTTTTAAGAATTTGTTTTTGTCACTGCTTCATAAAGATATATGCCAAAAAGATAAATGGGAATGAAAATTTGCAAAGTATACATATATTTCAAAGTTTGTTGCTTACAACAATTGGAAAATTATAATCCAAGGCTTCTGTCTTACCAAGTTACCGATAAAGCTTCTTCACTTATTGATCAATTTAATTTTAAATTTATTTGTATTCAAAAAAATTTAGCATGATGGATATTAGAATAAATATATCCGGTGACTGATTAGTACAGAAAAGTATATTTATCTTTTTAATGTATTCATAAAAATCTATATTAGTTAAAATGATATGAAAACTAAATTGTCTAAATAACATCAAAAGATGAAAGAAATAGTCTGATAAACTAATAGGTTTTTTATTGCCTTTCCGGTGAGGAGGGATAACTCGTAGAGGAGGATAATTTTGTCAGAGTAGATTGGATTGCTGCATCACTGAAATGAGGGGTGTAACTCCGCTCAGGTCTTCATACTCAACTAAACTGTTTTTCTTCTCCACACTTGATAAAAAATTGTTTTTATATTTTTTGAAAATATGTTCTTTACTGGGAATAGAATTTGTATGGAAAAACCAAATACATGAAATGGTTTGTAGGCGTATTAAAATACTTTGAAAGATTTATATTAAATTTGTAACAATTTTTAATTGGTTTTAAACTAGTAGACAGATACCATTATGTTTATATTTCTTTTACTTTGTTGACTAAAAAATTTTAATTTTCTTTTTACTACTGTATTTTGCTAATATCTCTTCATGGTATTATTGAATACTCAAAACCAGTTTGACAATAAAACTTTATCAAACAAGTTCTTTCGAGCATTTCAGTTTTGTAATGACAGTAACGTTGGGCAATTAGTAAAAAAATCAATATCTGTACTTGTGTTCCTCTTTTCAATCTATACTTTTTTAATAGTTTAATTTATATTGTTTTGTGTATATTTAATATCTATTAAAATATATAAGTACAGTATTCAAGATGAGCTATAAAACTTTAAAAGACACACTGGAATCCACAAATAATTTATTTTTCTATTCCTAAAATGCCAGCGCTGGTTATGTGTACCAGAAGAGCTGAGACTTTGTTGTTCTGTTATTTCCACTCCTTAACACTGTTAGGAAGTTATCGAGAAATTATTCCAGTGAGGCTATAAACTAGGTTTTGAAAATTGTGTTACACTTTGAAACCCATCTTAAAAACTAGTGTGAATGATTTGTCAATTAAACATATAAGATAATACTTTATCTTATTGTATAATAAAATAGATGTAAAATATAAGCCAAACACATTGAAAAAATAGTTAATATTTCCATTGGATTTTATTTTAAATTCAATATTTAATTTTAATTCCAACAAACGTTTAAACTTGTGGTTCTATTTTATTTTGTGACAAGTTATAGTCTAATTTGACATCCGGGAATTTTATTTGCTCTTTTTTCAAACCAACACATTTAATTACATTAATTACAGCACATTAAACTTTGTCTATTTGTTATGTTAGTGTACTTTTTTTTACGTTTTTGTTTGTTTACTTTTTTATTGTTTTTTTTCTAAATGGTTAACACATACCAAGGCAGTAGGATTTGGAGGAGACAGTTGTATATTTCCAGTTGGCTTCAGAAAACTGAAGTAAGTTGGCTACGATGGGAATGTCCATTAAGTAATTCTCTTCCTTCCCAGCTTCCAAAAGGAGCACTTTCCAGTCTGGGTTCTGTAAGATAGGGTAAAAGTCAAAAATATAAAACATCTAGGCCTAATTTATAACTAATCTTCTTTAATTTTTTAAACTTGTAAAAAAACTGTAAATATTATGAAAATTAAAAAGCATAAGACTTTAACATCTAACAAGGACTACATCACAGGTACAACTAATATACTATACTGTCAGTGAAAAAAGTTTTTTTATAATGATAAAAATGTTGTGTCAGGTACTTATGTTTATTTATCCTGTAATATAATTTGAGCGAGGTTTGTATATATTTATATAGAATGAAGATCTCGAAAACACCTTTAAAGAATTTTGTTCTTTTAGAAGTAATTAATTCCTAAGAACTAAATAATTTCTAGATAGGTTTTTTAAAACTAAAAAAATTAACATTTGGTTTATAGAGATTTAATACGAATGTAAAAAATTCAAATAGCTGTTAATAAAGAATGTTGATTTCCTCGATGTTTTTACATTCTCTTATACCTTTCATTACATATGAAAAATGCAACAATCCTATTTTTGAGGTACAACCCCCCCCCCAAACTACCTGTTCCGATTGACTGATATGTCTGGATTACAATGGTAACAAACCTTGATACCTTTCACATTCTTTTCTATTCTAAAAATGATAAGATTTTAAGCGAATTTCTCTAAGAGAAGAAGCTATTACATATTAGTCATTAGCGGTTAGCTATTAGCAGGTCTCATGGCAAGATTCTAGCTCGGGACCATGTTACTTTTTTGTTTTGAGGTACCTAGAGGCCAAAAACATTAGTCGTTAAAAAAAATATATATATGTGTGTGTGTGTGTGTCCGTGAATCCTCGTAAAAATGGTGTGATCGAGAGATCAAATTTGATAGAGACATGTATTCATTTTTACCATTAGAATCATCTAAAAACCCACACAATTAAGTAATTTGAAGTTTTACTCTATCTTCAATGGTTACCAATGTATTAAAAAGTCTAAACACGGTACATTGTATTTTGGGAATCCAATGTTAATGTTATGGAGGACAAGAAAAAATTAATATTTCACTTATTAAACTATATTTTTGGATGATACTTGGTTTGTGGTTGTGATCCATCTATTTATGTTTAAATATTGATAAAACTTGTCATAAATTATTAACATATTATTGACTTGGAAATTCATTGAGAATGCAGGTCTGCTGTGACAGGGGTATTCTTTTATTGGGAAAAATAAACAAATACATAAATCTTGTGGGTCTATAATAATTAATTGAGATATGTTCTACCAGATGGACTTTGTCAGGACATGCTACCTTTTATTTATAAATTAATAAATATGAATTAATAAAAGATGGCACGAGGACAAAGTCCATCTGGTAGAAGACATTATTATAGACATACATGTTTTATGTTTTTTGTGACTAAAAATTAACAAGTGTTTTAACCATGAAATAACACTTTCAAAAAAGTTTCAAGTTTGAAAAGATTTAATAATGATAGCATATGTGTTGAAACATGCTTCATCCGTTAACGACTGTGCCATGATTCACACGGCAGAATAAGCTATCTAACCTATTATTTATTCTAAACAATTTAAGCTGAGGATTTATTTTTCTTTGTATTTATTTGTTTAAGATTTTAGGTTTATATTTTGTTATAATAATGAGTATATTTTTTCTTAATACAGAATCCTACAACCTACAACCTTACAAAGGACAGGGTGCTGCTAGTTACTAATATAGGAGGTACCGAAAACCCCTAAAGTACAAACCGTTTAAAAAATTAGATTCGTACGTTTTCTAAGGATTTTGGGGATAAAGTTTCATTGAAAATATTCGTATAAAGTTAAAAATAAATTAACGCGTTGATTTACCTCAGTGAGTCTGTTGGCTACCACGCATCCTGCTGACCCAGCGCCGACCACGATGAAGTCATACTCCTTGAGGAAGCTGTTGTAGTCTCTGGGCTCCCTGTTGCTGTGGCGGACACCCTCTCCCACGAACTTGAGGAGTCCCTGGAGACTTTGGGCGTTTGCTCCTAGCAGGAGGCAGGCAACCACGCTCACCACACAAACCACGCACCACGGACCCCGCATACCCTGCTGGCAGAGCAAGAAGGTGCACACACACATTCACTCAGAGAAGGAAGTGCTCACATTTTTGAAAGTCAGAAGGAGATATTCTGGTCAGGGAAATAGGCAAAACATCTGGGAAAAACAGTGAAATGATGGATTTCATGATGGATTTGAGGGGACTTTTCAAAGCTCTAGTCGACCTTAGCCCTGAATATTCAAGCATTTTCAGGATTTTTTTACAAATATTTGACAATTTAATTTATTGTTGCACATTTGTGCTTGGAATATTTTTATTTATTAATCCTTTTAATTTTTGTTTTAGGATGTTGATTGGTTATGGTTGATTGGTTAGTGAAATGGCTAACAGGGTAAATTAAGATTTTAATTTAAATTGTTCAGGATCAAAGGGTGCATTTATCAATATAAAAATACTTTTTTCACTTTTTACCTAATGGGTGCCCTTAAAATTTAAAACATGAAAATATTTTTGAAAAATATGTTTATCAAGGAAGACCCTAATTGATCGTTAATGTTTGATCTTTAATTGTGATCCGCTGTCATTTACGCCTGCATACTTAAAATGCAACTTGATGCTCTTAGACGTTGTGCCTATTGCAGTTTGCCTTGGCAGGCGCTTAGTTTAATCCATTTAATGTCCCACGCAACATCGTTCCGTAAGTAAGTGTAGTTTCTGCCGCAATGAAGTGTTCCCACGTGTTCTGGGTTTATAACACATTTTTAAATTTATTATTGAATTTTTAACGACTGTCAAACATATTTGTTTACGTTATACAGAGTGTCTAAAGTCAAATTATCTAGTCAGGAAGTGTATTATAAATCTTTGGTGCCAGATAAAAGTAAAACTTTTTAAAAATTTTTAAATTAGTTTTTGGAATATTAAAATTCAATATATTTCTTTGGATTACTTTCCTGCATCTATTTTAACCTCATTTCTGTCACAGTGCAAACGTAGACCTTAATCAATACACATTTTTTATGGGTAATAAGAGGAGTTAAATGTTCTGTTCTGCTTCAATTTATATGTCTAATAAAGGTTTTCTGTAAGGTAATCATATGTATAGTTGTAGATATATGATGTATAGAGGGAGAAAGTAAACATTATTTTATATGTAATGAACGGTATTGAATTAGGTCCATCCTCGCGAGTGAGGTCATTTTTGTGAACTGATTAGTTTGTTAATGTTAACAGTCATCACATCAATGGCCGGAATGATTTGTAACAGGAAATAACACTGTTTTCGAATCCAGTCTATCGGGAAGTTCATTCTATATTTAGAAACATCAGTCGAACGTTTTAAAAATCAATTGGAGATCAATGGGACCGTATTTACCGGTTTAAAAATAAATTGAACTTTCTTTGGGGAAATGATAGGGTCATGGAAATATATCGTATACATTTTTATGTTCCCAGATGTCTAAGATTACATTATTTAAAAAATGTATACTGTGTGTGTTAAATGTTCCGTACCAAATAATTTTTACGGACATTTAAATAGACAATAGACAAATACATTTATTTACACATTCATCAAAAACCACAGACTTTTTCGTCAAATCATTAAAAGATATGAATCTACCTAACTATCCATGTAAAATCTAGAAGCTAACTGAAAAGATAATTTTTTTCAGTTTTATAGTATAGTATAGTTTTATAGTTTTTCAGTTTAAGTTTCTAGGTTTAGACTAGAAAATTATTTTTAATTGTAAATTGTGATAAAACATTTACGTAGCCTTTTCTTCTAGGTTGTGTGGTCACATGTATTGAGGGTGTTTTCCTTGAAGTTAAATACAATTTAATATAATGTATAAATTGATGGGAGTTAAATTAGCTCTGAAACAAAAAGAAAAGTGAAGGAACCGCAAAAATAATAAATTTAAAGAAATTGCCCCTTTTAAACTCCCTGTATTTTCATTGACCACGGTCTTCTATTGGATTGACATAAGTTTGTTCGATTAAAATAAGTTATAAATTAATGGAGGTAACCTGATCTTAATTTTTAAAACTAAATTTTTTAACTTAAAAATTAGATAAATGTTATTATTTATAATGAATATCGCTGGTTTTACATACCTTTTGGCCGTTACCAGTACATGTTTCGTAGTCTAGCAACATTGTTGTGTCATTATCAGGATATCAGTTTTGTTTAGATGTTTGTCCAAAAGTCTTCGTTTGTTACAACACAATTATATCTCGTATACACATACGTCAATGTATCCACATCACGTATACATATATATCAGTGTATCCACATCACGTATACACATACATCAGTGTATCCACATCCCGAATACAATTTTATACAAACCATCAATACGAAAAATGAATAGGTTACCGATAGCTTACAATCATATACGTATGAAAATATTTAATTTAAAAAAAATATAGCTTTTAAACGCCCTTTTTGCATCTAAGAGAGTCAACCGCGCATGCGTGAGCATGAGCACAATAGATCGGGACGTACAGTACTGTGAATGTCGTCAACATCCTTGGTCGGTTACACACATTCACTTGTCCAAGTGTGTAATGTCGTTACTCATGAAGGATATGCGGAACATGTTTTATGCACAGTTGGCTGGAGCTATGCCATTTCAAAGGGAATTTTTGGGCCAAGAATTGTCTGCGTTGCAGATAGGTGTATTTAAATGACATGGCTCGGCTTGTAACTGGGTGTTTCAAACCAACCCCGGTAAACAAACTTGCAGAAGAATGAACTTGCAGAAACATACAAAAAGGACCAAACGAGGGAGGTATTCTCGTCACCCTGTACACGGTCAACTTCTGCAGTGCAACGGATTCGGTCCCAAAAGAAATTTTTGTCACGAACTTTTGTCAACGAAGTTCTAGAGGGACCACTCTCAGCCGATCATGTTACAATGTGGGTGGCCACGCTGACCAACACCCCCATACTAGCCAGGGAGGAGTTACATTCTGGTGGAGACCTACCATACACGGTCTGGAAGACCCTGAATCGTTTAAGGTTGCAATAAGTTCATAAGTAACCACTTGCAAAGGGGAGGAGTTTCTCCACCTCCAGAAATGTGGACAGAATTCAGTAAAATAATAGAAGAACTGTGAATGAGGATAAAGTGCGTAAGATAATTCGTACTGTCCTCAATAAAACTAAAATAAAGGAATATATTCGTTTTTGAGATAGAATATGTCTTTTATTCATTAGAGCGAATAACACACTTTTGGCGGCTACACTTGTGGACCGACCATGAAATTACATTGCCAAGATTGAAATACGAACGTTGCATATGTTAGGAATTTTGTTTTTGATCATATTAATACACTGAACGTCATCTCAACAATTATTTTACAACAGTCGTGTGACCAGCTGTGCTGTTACAAGATTAACATTTTTCCTAGGGAGTAAATCCAAATATTTTGTCCCTTAAGGCTTGAATTTAAGTTCTCTCTTCTTAAAAATGAATGTTATATATTGTATATGTTCCATCAATATATTTTCTCAATTATTCACTATTTCAACTATCCAGTATATTTCAATTTTTACGTTGTATTGAAGTTCCCATTAAAAACTACAACCAAATGGTTATTTTATGATTTTTACATTCATGACGTGCAACTCTGGATTAGAGAATAATAATAGACAGTTTTAAACTCCCTACACTGTCAGGTACCTGTGATCCTGTAGTTGTATGCAACCACGCCAAATTATCACGAGTTAATTTTCAAGCACATCATCAACCGATACAGAAAGCATTTTCCCATGTTGGAGAAAGTCCTCACGAACAACACAAATATCGACAATAAACATAAAACACATTAAAGATCAGTTTTAAAAACAGGTACTCATGACAATGGCATATAACTGGAAAATCACCCGACAGTACAGGTAATTGACACATATTATACAAATTTTATGATTTAAAATAACTAATTGTTCACGTAATATATTTGACTCACGTTGGAAAAGTCAGCTCATGGTGTTTTCAAACAATGTGCCAATCCAGTCGTACTTTGATGGCTCAAGTAGTCTGTCCACTTGGAAGACGTGTGAGCCAAATTCCAACTCCTTACGACATCTTTCCATAGTATTTTTCCTCATTTCCGTAAAAGGAAACTTTATTCCCATTAATGGTAATTACTTTAACGTTACGGTTTTGAATAATGTGTTCTGGAATGGCTCATAATGAACACCTGCATCCAAGGACAATTATAGTCTTGCCAATCTATCGTATACCCCAATACCTCGTTCGCGAAACTTGCTCTTGATCACTAATTGAAAAAGAATGTGCAGATCAAGGACTTCACAATTTTACGTTTATGTAGTACAGTATTAAAGTAATATCTTCATCGTTACTATAATTTTATACCCGCGGAAATATTGGTTTTGAGGTAGAAAATCTGCTTACACAAAATTTGAAATGGTGCTACGGTTCTTTTATAATGTTTGCCACTTCAAAGGACTTTTAGAATGTTGAATTCTCATACGCCAAAAGTTAGACCAAAACTTACATTGAATCTTGAGCCTCTTTTTTCCTGATGGGAACGCAATAAGAAAGGAAAGGAATTCGAGAACTTGTGTAGGACTCAAGGGGACGGCTGGTCAATTACTCTTTGGTTAGCCCATTCAAACGAAAACCAAGTTCCCAGGTTGGGGTTTCGGAGGCAAAACTCTAATTAAAATAGGCCTGGATGTTATTAATACTTTTTTAGGAGTTGGGACATATCCTTGTCCTCGTCTATATCCTTCCTTTCCTATTCTTATAATTACTTTCTTTCCGTCGGAAGTTAAACATTCCGACCTTGAAGATTTTCAATCCAGATAGTGTATGAATCTATATGAAATTTCTTCAGGATTGTTTTATTGATCACATTACGGTAGAAACTATCAAACCCGACCTTCTATACAAAACAGATCTAATTATTCAAAATTACTTGTCACAAAAGTCTCGCGTATTGAAGAATCTGTCCAGCGAATCTTCAGTGCTTGTTCATGTGTCTGGCAATTCCTCTACAACATAACTATTGGTAATATTAATGCGTTTTATTTCGGCTTTTTATGAATATTCACGGGATTAAGGAGGATTAAGGATTCACACTCTAAGGAGTGGTTTTAAGATGAATTTTCGCAGCAGACAGGTTCTTTGGTACCAAAACCGTATCTCTGAGTAAAACTCACACGTGGTGAGCGAGTTAATCTTAAACATTTTGAAACCACAGCACAGAACCGTAAAGATTAGCTATTGAACTGAAATTGAGCACAAATGTTTCCGAAGCATACCAGTACACGACATACAGGTATGTGAGCTAACGGACCTTACTTAAAAAACACTAATAAGTTCAGTTTTTACTACAAGTAATACATTTTTTGAAAATCGCGTTTGGACGTTTAAACTCATTATCAGTCACGCAAGAGCAGATTCGCTGATTCAGCCTCGTCATCTCGCGGTATTCCGTGACACGCGTACAACAAAAGGCTAAACGCAGAACGATTCCTCATACAGTTGCAGCAACGTCGCCCCGTCCTTGAGATGAAAAGGTCCTTAAACGCAGTGATGCGGCGAACATACATGCTGGGACTTTCGCTCTGTTGCAACATCTTCGGCGACACCCTCGCCTACTAGCACGCCTATTCATCCTCCAGATGGACATGTAACGTGTCAGTTATGGTGTTACTGAAGACTTGGAGATGCGGTAACCTCCGAAGGAAAATTTTAATGTGACAGAATCAGTTTTTGATGGTTATTATTGTAAATCTTGGCAATCTTGGTAGACAACTGCCACAGTAGGAGTTGATCAGTAGATCCCAGCAGTTTGCCAGGTTCTTAAGATCGGAAAGATTCTGAGACTACCAGGGTGCCTGGAAAAAGCCAATCAGCTGACGTGTCTTGTGACATTAGGTCATTTCCTTAGTATAGTATTGTATATAATGTTTATATGTTGTCTGTTGCCTTAGTCAAATTCTTTTCTGTACCACTCCAGAGATTTAATATCAAAGGATGTGCTACGTCTGACGACAGTTGAATTCGACCCGTCCTGTGCGGGTAGGTTTTGTTAGGTTAGAACACATGATCTATTCTCTAAATTTATATCCTTCATGTTAAAAGAGATAATTTTAGCCAAATGCTTTATGTTGCAATTTCTAAATCCTTACTTTTCCTCCTGAGTAGAATTGAGATCACTACTAGGTTTTTTTCTTTCTTTTAACGCCAGCGGTATTTTAACAGTCACACACAAACGCTTTTTGGGAAAACGGTCCAAACCAAAATGGACATCCCGGGATTCATTGACCTCTTGCACCGAAGTCCAAGACGCTAACTACTACGGAAGCAAAACGTCCCAATAGATGTGGTATGTTTCCTTATGGTTTCCTATGCTAGTAGAAAACATTGAAAAATCCTCTTAGATCTAAGAATACTTTTCTCCGTGATTTGGAGTTCTATTACTAATTTTTATCTTACGCAAATATACTGAGTACCTAACGTTGAATGTTCCTAAAGCTTTTGGTTGATTGTAGTCTCCGTTGGTGTTATTTTATTCTCAGTTACGTAGTCTTTTACACAGAATAACGGAGTATCAATGTAAAGTGTCTCATTTTGAGAGCTGGTATGTTTCGAGTTTGGAGCCTATCGTTTTTGCATCCCCCGAAGGCAGTCAGTTATTGTGCAAATGTGTACTTGCCGAATGATCGGATAAGACTCCCTCGTCATCCCATCCTTCTAAACGAGCACTCCCGTCGACGAAGGCCGCTTCACCTACTTTCAACATATCTGCGTGCTCTTCCTGTTAGTTAATCGTTGCCCCATCCACAAGTTTGCATTTAGTCGGCGTGTTCGAAATCAAATGATCATTTTCCTGTTGATATTAATTGAATAAATTGAATAGTTATGAGTTTGTTGTTGAGCAATTTTCGCTATCTACAGAATATCAAGATTTTCAGGAATGTATACATAAAGATTCTAGCTATCATATTTGCTAAAATACTCTTAAGAAGTCAATATGTATTCATTTTCATTTTATCAGGTGTGTTTATGTTTATTTTTATGTCTGTGTTTACCTAATTTAACTTTCCCACTAAACAAGGCTATAAATATTTCCTCTTTGGTTTCTAATTATAAATATTCTAAACGTTTACTTAGAAACAATAACCAGTTCAAGGCTATTTACTTATATTACGATCTTACGATCAGGACGTAAAATGCAAAGAACGACGCTCTTTTAATATTTCTCAGTGAAATACACTTTTAATGATCTTTTACTCGTATATATATATATATATATATATATATATATATTCATAATTCATCACATTTAATTAAATATGCAGTTTTATAACATGCACCTTTTCATTCTACTTTTACTACTGTATTAATACGTATCTAATATTTTTAGTACTCAGAATAATATTGATTTTGAAACTTTGTCGGAAAATAATAACGAAATCTAAGTACGTGTTGCGGAAATGAATTACGCACTTAATTAAGTATTCAATTTGCAGAAGCTTTGCGGGGTTGCCAAAAGCTGCAGACTTAGCATGAAGTACTGCGAATTTTGGCAACGCGTACTTTTGCAGGTTCATTCTCAGTAATTCGTTTCAGTTTAAAACAGTTTTGCACTTAATTTATTTGCAAGGCTGTTAGTAAATCAAAGGTTGCTTGGGTGAAACCAGTGGCGGGTGACTCCTTTCAGACCATAAGCGAGTCACCTCGCGCGCTGTCTAACCCGCCCCATAGGCCCTAACCCATGGTGATGGGCAATTGAGGTTGGTAATAAAATTAATAGTATTGTGTCCTTTAAATCGCTGGTATGAAAACATCATTCTGTAACTTACATTTAAGGGAGAAATTTTGTAAATAATCGCACCACATTTTCCTTTTTTCAATTTCAAAGTACAATCAATCCTGTGGCCAATACAATATGGAGTGGGTTGCTAAAGTATGTACTGTACATAAGCAAGGAATTGTATCTAGCCGTTGAGGTTGACTGGCAAACTGTTGAAATATGCTCTCAAATAATAAGTTTAAAAAATACAATTTTATAATGATTGACAATCAGCTGTTTATTGATACTAATTTAATTTTGTTTCAGGTACGGGTGAATAACATGGTCGTAAGTAAATATTTTAAGGGTATTTTTCAAAAGTATTACGTATGTTTAGTAATTTATTTTATTTGTAATGCCTAAAGTATATTATAAGTATCGGATAAGCACCTCACTGTCGTAAAACGAAATTTCGAATAATCCTGATTTAAAGCGTATTAATTGTAATATTGCGCAGTATAGTGTACTAAGTTTTGAGGTCAAACTAGAAGTAATTAATACATAAGATGAATGTTTCTTTCATTAGTTATCTTTTATTACCGAATTGTACCCGGGTGTGCGTTGTTGGCACATGGCGGCAACGGCAAAAAATAAAGAAAAACTTTATTTTTTCCAATAAATTTCCGGAAAGTTCAAATGAAAATAAGAAAAATAATAACACGATAATGTTCTCTATATTACTACTGTTTATATTCAAATATTTCACTATTCATTAAACATATACAGAACTATGAGGTAAAAACATTTAGCTAGGAGGATTTAAGTGATCAAGTCAAGTGAAGTCATTTGTGATTAAAGTGTGACTGTATGCTCGAATACAACAATGTATGATTAAAGTGTGACTGTATGCTCGAATACAACAATGTATGATTAAAGTGTGACTGTATGCTCGAATACAACAATGTATGATTAAAGTGTGACTGTATGCTCGAATACAACAATGTATTATTAAAGTGTGACTGTATGCTCGAATACAACAATGTATGATTAAAGTGTGACTGTATGCTCGAATACAACAATGTATGATTAAAGTGTGACTGTATGCTCGAATACAACAATGTATTATTAAAGTGTGACTGTATGCTCGAATACAACAATGTATGATTAATTTCTTAAACGACAACCATAACACAGTCAACGTACTCGTATTATTTGTACAAATATTCTTGCCTTAATCAAACACAGTTTATATTTATGGTAATTGTATATACACAATCGACATAAACCATAACTAACTAAAATGTAACGAGATACACTTAAATTTTAATCAAAATACAAAATGCAGTTTTTTAGAGTAATAACTGTGATAAAATAACTAACATAAAAGTATTTATGTATATAGAACACTATTGTATTTGATATTATTTTTTCTTATTTTCATTTGCACTTTCCGGAAATATCGTGAACAAATTAAAATGGAGTCGTTTAAAAAGTTGATTAATGTAGTGGTATCCCCGAGTCTAGGACTTTTGGCAACCTCCCTATCCCATTTGTCATCGCATCGCAGGGGGCTATAAAAGTGTCAAAACCCGTGGTTGCGCAGGATTTTTGGCAACTGTTGTCCTCCCTGGTGGGGATTTCAGGGATTTCGTTCGTGCCGGGCAAGGTTGAGGATGAGGGAGAAAGCGCGCTAGAGAAGGGCGAGAGGGGAGGCGGCGGGCGAAGACAGACGAAGAATAACAAAGCACAACGTGTGATACCCAATTCCTTTCAAGTGTGAGATTACTAACCGTCTAAGAACTGTCTGTTGTCTAGTTTGAACTATGTTTAGAGGTACAATATTATGAATTGTATCGGTCATTTACATTTACATACAAGACATTTACGAATATAGGCTTTATATATAAATTTCACTGTATATATTATTTAGAAATCATTAATGTGGTCACAAATCTCTTTGTCATAAGTTAAATTTAAATTATCAGCTAGGTGCAAAAAGAGTCCTATACAGTGCATAACAAAATATTATTAAAACCTTAAAATTAAAAAATTCTAAATACAAATACTGGAGAGAGAATAAATACAACGAAGAGATGAAATCATCTGTTACAATTGTACAATACGTTATGTTGTTACAATACGAGGTGTATATCGACTGCCCCTTGCCGTCTCGCTCTTACATCTCCTGATTCGGCGATTCCGGGGCGAGCGGGGATACGAGTGATAATTTGTGGGATTATACAATGAGGCAGGGATTTTCAGGGAGAAAAGGGAGAATTTTTGCGATGAAACCGAAGTTGCCAAAAGGCCGCGGTCGAGGGCTAATAAGGTTCCGACCCTCGGTGGGGGCTGGGCGGTTGCCAAAAATCCGTTTACCGGTATCACCAATGTGTGACTCATTGCAGAAACAGCTGTGGTGATTTATAGCCGACCCGGGCCGGACGCAGGTAGCCAAGTGTCCATCGGCCAAGTTAGTGTTTACTGACTATAAATCACGGGATATCCCATCACCCATCAGTTATCATAATTATACACACACACACACACACACACACACACACACACACACACACACACACACACACCACAGCAGGGATTCAGGTAGATCTGGGTAGAGGGGAGATGAGCTGGAGCCGCGTGGGAAGATTGGCGACTGCCCCGACCTCTAGCGAGCACAAGGTCAATGCCGCGCCGCGCAAACCTCGTCGAGTCGTTGGCTTTTGTTCAAATTAAAGACCTTCACCCATCTGTTCAACGTCATACGGCGATTGTTTTCATCTTTCCGCCATGTCTTTCAAGAGGGAGTTTCAAGGCAAAATAATTCGTTTCAAACAATTTCAGCGGTTATTCAAGATTTCCAGAGTTACACGATTTTTTATTTCCACAAAAAAGGCCGAACTACTGAAAAGGCACCTCAGAAGATATCGGGATTCTCGGTGTCAAATTTAAGCTCTCACCTAGGAAAACACGAATATGACTAACCTGACCTCCGCAAAATGACCTATATATTTCAATAACCAACCTGACTTAACTCTGCAGAGTATGTTGGCAATATCGCGTGTATTATAATATAACGCAACGTATTGTGTATGTATTGGTCGCCGACAAACAGCGCTCTGTTGAGTTAAGGTAGGTTGGTTATTGATATTATATTAACAACATAAAAATAAAATTTGAAGCCTGCGAATGGTAAATACATATTTCGATTACTCTGGATATGGCTACTTGTGCTACAGAAAGATATATAAATAACGCAAAGGGGAGAAATCTAACTACTAAAAAACGGAAAGCATGTTCAGTCATATTAACATGAACCATTATTCTAATATCTTTTGAATTATAAAAATTAAATCATAGCTATAAAATGTGATTACAATTACCTCTAATTAGCAAGGGATTCCGAAGGTTCAACTATTTATGAGATTAAGTTAATACAATTTTCAGTCACAAAATATTTACTCTCTCAGATATGAAAGATTATTCCAATTAGTGGTTTTCGATCAAATTCTGCCCTAGGCGTAAAAATAATCAAACGTGTTTGAAGTAAGATTTCTTAAATTGTTTTTGAATTAATTTATTTTGGGTTGTAGATGTGGAATTATTTTAGATTGCTCAGAGAGTTACTTGGCATAAATTATTAAACATGACAAAAAACTATTGTATATCTAACTTTGTAATTTTTTCAACAGCTTTTCTTGGAGTACTGTATTTTTTCTGTCGTTCGTTTTCAACTTGTGGCAGTTGAACTTATGAGTCTGTAGTACCACCCTCGTCTTGGTTTTTTGTCCTAGAACAATGTTAATTTTGTGACAACATTATCGATCACTCGACTATCGTAAAAATATTGTTGAGGTTGATTAACATTATCTATCATAATTGTAAATGTTGAATATCGGATATAATTGTGTGGTTTTTATATTTTACCGAAAAACGTAAAAATTATAATGACCTTTCCTAGATAATCACGTCCTATAATTTGACACCTTAACCATGTTTTACGATAGTCGGATAATCGGTAATGCTGTCAAAAAACTAACATTGTTCTTATAGGGCTAAAACGTAATATTTCACCACTCCTGTAGCCTCTTAGAAAGCTTTAATTTTGTTCCAACGATAGTGGTGAAACACACAGTTATCTTATCTTGAAATGCAGACTCACCCCAATCTGTCATAACTAAGATATTTGTTTTCTTGAGTCATCATTGGATCTTATTGATTGGGATTTTCTGTCTGATGAAATAGTAGCGAAATTCCACTTTACTAAGAATTGCGTTTATTGATTGGGGGTTATTATTGAACGTTGTATCATAATAAGTAGTTCATTCAGTTTCGGGGCAGTACCAAATTCTGATTTGAATTATCGAATTTGTGTCAAAAAGCGCATAATCTCTTAGACCTTCAGTTTGGTTATTTTAAAAGAAAAACATAATCATTGATTATGAGATTTTAAATAAATTTAAACTTATTTTTTGCTTTGTGTTGGACAAAGTAGACGGATAGGCCTATAATTTACTTCTTCCTTCTTTACGCGCTTAATCAGGAACATCAATGCGTTATGTAATATCCAAAATTTATGACTTACTCCCAAACTAACCCATTCCCAAAATTTATGTTGTGAGTTTTAAAGCCAAAACCATATCTTTTAGTGGTGGTGTTTGGGGAGTCCTAGTGTAGTAGATGGTTTCTGTACGACCAGGATCTTGTATACCGTACCAGTACCAATGCTTGAGGAATCCTCTGACCTGAGGCGACATGACTCTCCTTTACTCATTTACATGAGAAACGTGGAAGGCGGTGGTTCTCCTTGGACTCGGCTCCTTCTACACGATTCGTCGCCGTCATGAACGTCCCTGTGTAGTTCCCTGTTTTTATGGATTTGAAAGAAGAGATCAAGAGTAATTAAAAATGGATATACAAAGGTAGCAATCGTAAGTCCTTTGGCGATCCAACAAAACCAAAGAATTCACAAAACAGTTGATACACTGAGAAGGGCCTTCGTATTGCCCAGTGTTGGTTTTACTCTTTGATGCCTGGCCCTGAGTTCTGGGAGAAGAGATGTGTTTTGCGTTTTCTTAATTTTCTAAACGTCTTGATGAGGAACCCCTGCCAACCCCAAAATGTTCCAAACTTCGGTCCTGTTACTACCTAACATCGTCCTGTTGTTAGGAAGCATAATTAATTAATAGCAAAATTATGAAATAGCAACAGAGTCCAGATTCAACTCCTGTGGGATTCGATCCGGCGACCTTTAGTTTTTAATGCGGGTACTATAACCACTCAGCCACCCAACCAGGTTGGTCGTTACTTCCATCTGGGAGAAATGACCAGTAGAAAAAATGTTTACATGGCGTGCTCTGGTGGTTTAGTGTCCTAGGACGTACTGTACCATCAAATGAAAGGTTGAGAGCTCCACGGGGTAGATCTTTGCGTTGTCCAATTTGCTAAAGGTGTCAGTTATTTCAGTAATAATCATCCGTGTATTCGTATCCCAATCCCAGGTTTGGGTTGGTTTAGAGGTTTGGGGTTCTTCTAAAAACTTTGTAGACTGTTCACGTCCTACCTTCTCCGTTCTTATGAATTCTTTCTCCCCAGTGTACGAGGTCTGAACGATTTTCCAACCAGGGAGACGTTCCAACTTTGAAGGGGTCTCATACCTTAACTTACGTAGGTGATCACACAAACCTAAGTAGGTTTTTGGCCTCACCATCACCTCTACGCCATCTTTCTTGGTACTCATTATTTCTCGTCTGTTATAGACATTCTTCTTTCCAGACTTGATCCCACCACCGTACCTTTGGACGTCATAATGGTGTTCTTCCTACAGGGACTCCACCCAGCACTGATCTCAAGGTTGATTCTTTTGGGTCTCATGTAGACATGTTCTGCCCGTCGATGTCTTTTGCTTTTAATTAAAGCAATGGTATCCGGATCTTTTTAGACCTTTGGATAAGGTCTATTAGTCCTCCAATATCTGATATCGTTTTAGGCTCACGCCACTGCCTTGAGAAAGTGACATCAGGTTATCACTCTTGTTATCATCTGGCTTTTATGGTTTCAATCTACTCGATTTATTCAATTTTACTAAACATTTAGTTATAACTCAATGCATTTACACTTAAAATCATGTGAAAAAAATTGTTTTTGTACTTGGCGTTTGTGCCGTAAACAGTTGTTTAACAACTCGCCGCCATCTTGGGTTTGAGATGATATTCCGGTTTTTAACAAGTGACCAGATGTTATTATTTGGCTGGGATCTGGACTCGCCTTGATGGAGTTGACGCAGAATATCGAACAGTTTTTTACATTCCGTTTAACTCACTACCAACTCAACTCCTACTCTTTTGTCCTTCTCTTAGGTTATGTAACATCTGTTATAAGAAAATTATTTACGCGTTTTCCGGTTTAATAGCGTCACGTCATCCAAATTATACAGTTAATGCGACCGATTTAATCGCCTTTGGAATCTATCTGGATGTTAGGCTACATAGTTCTTATGGAACCTTAAAATGGACAAGGTCAATAGATAATAAGAGTTTTTGCAATAAAATCTAGTTTTTTATTCATAACTGCCGCGTTGTGTCACTGTTACTATTTGCTTGGTTTGCCTGTTAACTGTATCAAGAATTTTTTAATGATACGACAAGAAAGAAAATTATAAAACTTCAATGACTATCTTGATGAGGATGGGATTGCTACGAGGGCAACAGGAACACTTGACGACAAGTAATTAACAAGAATACGTCATTACCCAGAGGCTCGACTTGTAAAAACTATAACGGCAGATACTTCTTTCTTCTTCTGTACCTTTTTTCGTCCAACGTACTTGAAATTGCGTACATCAAACGCACAGTACTAACAGGAGAGCCAATAGGCTACTGCGTTCATTTGCTTCTTCACAGTTTTGATAATTTCTTAATTCGTGAAATCTTTTCTCTCTTTATATTTCGAGGTTGAAATTTTGAGACTTCATAGGTAAAGAAAATTAAAAAGGTTTCAAAGCATAGAAGACCACAAATTTGGTCAAAAATATCGGTATGAACTAATAATGTTTTTTGTTTATGGAATGTATTATGTTTTAAATGGTGTACCTTATTGCGAATCATTAATGCTCCTTAATCTAAAATTATTATAATTAGCTTCATAAATGGAAGTCATGTACAGGCAGGAGTTATACTGCACCCAGATATAAAGGGGTTATCGAAAGTTCTTTTGTCTGTCTAAATGGAGTTTTTTTTGGAAAATGAAAGTAAATTGTATATATTAATAAGATCGAGTTCAAAACCGTCTGATTGAAGTATCAAATGGTTTTCCAAAAGAGTGTTGAAAGTATACCGTACGTTAAATTTCCATAAGCTAATGATTTGAGAGTGAATGAACTGGAAGTAAAATTTTACCCACCACGTGTTATGTGGTAGGTAAAATTACACCTACCACACCAGGTACCAACTAACAGGTGGTATAATTTCTCCTGAGCTCTTCTTGTTGTGATCGCATACCATTATGTATGCGATTTCGACTGCTCATTTAAAGAACAGAATATAAAAGGCAGATTTCAGAGCAAAGTAGGACGGAATCTGCAAAGTTATTATAGCCCTGTGAATGCTATGCTGACTAGACTCCCGTGTCTTCATTGCCATTCCTTTCAGGGTTGTGAAAGATGCGAATCAGCTTCTTCAGGGTCTCCTTATCTGCCACCGCCATCGACACGAGTACATAAACATCTGTTACGTTTTGACATCCTTTATTCTTCAAAATTGTTTAAATTCAACGACAGTCAAAGGCTCGACGGGAATCCAGTTTTGCACCGTCAAGACTGGATGCCCCAAAATCCAGGAAAGGTACCGAACTGTGAAATCTACGGGACTTTTTTGCCATCGTAAATTGACGGTACTGAAAAATTGTAAATTTTCTGTCTTCGGGACTGGGGTCAGGAGATGAAACTACCGGACTGTGACTACGGAAATGGGGCCACCGGACTGGGACTACGGGAATGGGGCCACGGGACTGGGACCACGGGAATGGGGCCACGGGACTGAGACTACGTGACTAGGGCCACAGGGCTAGGACCACGGGAATGGGGCCACGGGACTGAGACTACGTGACTTGGACCATAGGACTAGGACCATGGGTCCTGGGACTACGGGAATGGGGCCACGGGACTGGGACCACGGGAATGGGGCCACGGGACTGAGACTACGTGACTAGGGCCACAGGGCTAGGACCACGGGAATGGGGCCACGGGACTGAGACTACGTGACTTGGACCATAGGACTAGGACCATGGGTCCTGGGACTACGGGAATGGGGCCACGAGACTGGGACCACGGGACTGGGACTACGGGACATGGACCAAGGAATTGGGAACACGGGACTGGAAGTACGGGACATGGACCAAGGGATTAGAGTTATGGGAATGAGTCTGCGGGATTGAAACTACAAGAATGAGCTTACGGTACTAGGGCTACGGGAATGAGACCATGGCTCTTGGATAATGGGACTGGAGCTAAGGTAATGGTCAGTGTAGGCCGGGCGGTGGGCAACCGACCCATATCTGCGGGGGGTGATAACAATGATGCTGATAACCATGAAGGCCTCGGTATCTGGACCATCGACTGTCAACCCAACAACTCGTCGTAGCCGCTGCAGACACTTGCCGAAACGGAGTCCGTCACAGTAACATTAAGCTCATTTGAAGTCGGACGCAGTTTGTAGTTTGTTCTGTAGGTTTGTTCAGTAAAGGTGTCCCTTCTCTTATACCTTACATTGCAGTAAGAGATGATCAATCAGTAAAAGATTCGTCCTCTGAGCAAGATTCGCGAACATTGAAGATATCTCAACTGAGTTTCCTTGTTTTGTTTATGTATCTTCAAATACATAAATAAGAATAGTTTTTTATTTTTATTTTGCTCACGGGTCTTGTGATTTGATTTAGTAACTATATTATACTTAATGAAAACATAACAGTTCTTAATATAATACAAATTCGCCTAATCATCGTTTCGACAGAAATGTGGTTGTTTTAAAGTCATCGTTATGTCTTCACTATGAAAATTACATGTTTTATGATTTTTTTTTTTTGTGTTTTTTTTTTTAAAAAAATTTTTTTTCTTTTTTTTTTTTTTTTATTTTACAAAAAAAAATATTTTTTTTTTTTAATTTTTTTTTTTTTTTTTTTTTTTTTTTTTTTTAAAAAAAAAAAATTTTAAAAAATTTAAAAAAAAAAAAAAAATGAGATGTTATTTGAAAAGATTTCCATTAACATTACTTTTTACGTATGAAATGGAAAAGGTATTCTGTAAGTGAGTATAATTTGCAAAACAACTACAAAAGATTGTTCCTCGGATTACAATTGTAGTTTCCTGCTACAAAAGCAAGTGACCCAGGCCGGGAGAGCCTCACATCCAAAAAGAAGAAGAAGAAGCTTAGGTGTTAATTTAAACACTTGATGAATCCGTCGTCGTCAACCGTCGTCATCAGATAGTTTTTCCAAAAAGTGATGATTTCATGATGATTTTTATGTTTCTTACATTTCATAAATTATATATAGAAGGGAATCTAAATAGGGAACTAGGTGATAAATACTGCAGGACTTACTCACTCAATTTTGTATTGGTCACAATTTTTACAGTATTGAAAACCTAATTGATAAAATCTATTCTGGAATTATACATAAAACTATCATATGTGACCATCACCATACTGCTGCGTTACTCAAGATTTTATATACTTTCAAAAAATAACTTTTCTCTCTGTAAATGTATTATAATGAGTAAACATATCCTTGTTTTCTCGTTTTCTCCCCATGGTAAAAAAATATAAAATATACAAAAGAACTAAATAAAAAGAAAGATATAGGATTATTGATAGAAACCCCCTGCCTGTAAACATTTATCAAATAGGTACCGACCCTAAACCACCATATGTTTATCTATGATACGGTACGGTAGATGGTAGATAATACTGAGAAATAAAAAATTCACACAGTATGTTGTATTCCATCACGATTTTAAGTAAAAAAAGTTTCACCCAAGCTCAAAAATTTCAAAGTTTTGTGAAACTTAGTTTCATTTAGAGCACGTTATATTTTGGGTTCCGATGATAATCTTACGGAGAATAAAAAAATAAAATATTTTACGTATTAACCTTTTTTTATGAAACTTGGTATTTAGCATCATGTTGTTGAGATCGATCTATTTATGCTTAAAAATCATTGTTGATGTATTCATCGTGGCAGCTAACCTGTAAACTCTTTTTCTATGTTAATCACACAGCAAATAGGCAAACTTTTTAAATTATGTGCGAATGTTGACAAAACTTGGGGCATGGTCGAAATAAAAATAATGTTTATGGTAAAAGTGCATACTTCAATGCTCCTCACAGCAGCAAACCTGCATATACTCTTTCCCGTATTAATCTTATGGAGGATCTAGGCAAACTCTTTTATTGACAGATATTGATAAAACTTTTCATATACAGTATTACTGTTGTCATATTATTGATTTGGAAATTTGCTGATTTATGGAAATTTGCTGAGTTCTGCTGCTACGGCGGTGTTTAGCTTTTGTGTTTTCCCCAGGATTTCACCTTGTCGTGTTATGTTTTCCTATCAAGCCATCACCTGGAGACGAACAGTTCCGGATACGCTAGGCGTAGGCCTACTGATAACGTTGTGAAACTCGTGTTTGCTGTTGGTGGGTGGGAATCATCCACATCCTCATTGAACTGTCAACTAAGAGTCCTTCTTTGAAAATACAAGGAATATTCAAATATTGTTATCTCACCTGAAGATAGCGCAGACACCGTTGCACTTTTACTTAAAAGTGTGAATAACTTCTTGATTAGCATTATACGTATTGGTTTTACTATAGGATGAAATAAAAACTCACGTCTTCCAACACTACTTAATAATATATTTGCACTTATATTGTAATTAGATACAAACTTCAGGCCCAGTCTCCGTTTGGGCCTGAAGATGTCCGGTATAACTGGACGAAATCGATCGCCAATATAACCCCTTTTATATTCTTTGTTTGGAATTCATTAGTTGTGATGGTGGATTTATGTTGTTTAGATTTTTATTGCGGGCATTTTCCATCACGATTTTATGTAAAACAAAATTTCACGACGTTTCGGGATCTGGAATTTGATCCCGTCTTCAGGTGAACTATTAACTAAAACATAACACAATTAACACATAATCCGGACTAAGCTGGTATAAAGCTGAAACATAAAAGTTTAAAGCAGTCAAAAAAATTACAAACAAACCATACACTATTACACACATGAGAAACCAAACACGTCCACTCGTCACGGAGACTTAAAGACAACTGGTTAGTGAATGGTTTGTTTGTACGTTTTTTGACTGCTTTTAACTTTTTATATTTTCAGCTTTATACCGGCTTAGTCCGGATTATGTTTTAATTGTGTTATGTTTTAGATATTAGTTCACCCGAGGATGGGATCAGAGTCCAGATCCCGAAACGTCGTGAATCTTTGTTTTACATAATATCGTGATGGGAAATGTCCTCAATAAAAATCTAAATGACCTTATATATATATATATATATATATATATATATATGCCATTTTATATAATTACATAAAAAGTAATGTTGGAAGACGTGAGTTTTTATTTCATCCTATTAAAAGAGTCTGCAGTCCCTCCGGCAATTTTGAATATAGTCCCATAGGAACAATACTAATTTTGTTGGAAGAATTACTGATCAGTTAATGGTTGTAGTGTCAAATTAAAGGTTCAGTGGTTATCTAGAAAATTAAATTTATAAATTATATTTAAATGGTAATTATATTTAAAAAAAATCATGTAATTCCCTAGAGAATAATTCGACCCTCCAAACACGAAGTGACGTAACTGCAAAAATGCCGATTTTGAGATACGCCGGCCACAGGCACATTTTGATGTGCTCTATCACACCACGAAGTGTCGTAACTGAATTCCTACTCGTTGCTGAGATATGCTGACTTTTAATTTGGTCGTAAGTGTTTATAAAGGTTTTCAACAAAACACGTACTGACGTAAGTTAACTTACGCCGATTCGTGCTGTGTCATTTGCAGCCACCGCTATACTTTTTAACACGACACGAAACGGCGTAAGTGCCAGCCATATTATTTAACTCTTTTGTGATTGTTATTTTTTGTTTCGGATTGATTATTAATGCCTGAAAATACATTAATAGACTAAAATGGATGTCTTAGTGAAATGGGAAGACACAACTCAAAATGTAGCTAGCGTGAATGAGCTAGTTTGGGTTGATAAAGATCCTCCTTTTAAAAAAGGGGATAAAGTTAAAATGCTCTTTAAAAATAAGTGGTATGCAGGGACGATACTTTTAGTGGATGATGATACAGGGACTTTTACCTTTAATTTTAAACCTTTACCATCTTTTTACGACTTTCGTGTAACTTGTAATACTGTCACGAAATTAACATTGTCCCTGAGGGAGGTTTTAAGGGTTTTAAGGTTTATTTGCCTTTATCTCAGGTAAAAAATATATTTACATAATTATTTTTTTGTTTTGTTCATTAGATCTAGTACTTCGTTTTAAGCAGAGGAAATCGCATAGTAATGATTAGTTTTTAATTTATTTAATATACCAATAACAACACAATAAAAAAATATCAAGACAATTACAACATCAGTGTGGCGAATTGTACATGGGAAGGCGTTAAACATACGCGATTTAAAAATCAATTTAAAATTCGATTGAAGAACCTTCTAGTGTCAAACGTTCTGTACTCGGTTGAGGAGTTCATGATAAGTTGCTGGGATACCTAAAATTTTAGGAGCTAACCCGAATGGAATTTCGTTACCGATGGTGTGTTAAAGTGTGCAGTGCAAAAGTGGTTCTGCACCGTTTGGAAAGTGAAGTGCAAAGATGATGTCTATTTGGACTGATTATTCGCGTATGTATGTCTTTATTTTATCATTATGTTGACGTTTGCAATGCAATTGTACATTGGCATTATGCTAATAAAGATTATTATTATTGTATACTTGTACGTATAGGGCCTGTACAGGTCTTAAGTTCCAAAAATTAATACACAGTATGTCATACAACTACCAGGGGATTATGGGTTTTAATGCAATTATCCAAAACCTGGAGATTTTGTTGTTAATGGTTGAATTAATACTGTTAATAGGGATATACTGTATTTGGAGTCCCAAATATTTTGGAATAATTACCTGGTAATATGAGAAAAGGTTTAACATTTTTTTGACATTAACAGGTTAAGGTAAACCCACCAAATACCGTACATTTAAGTTTAGGTTGCTCATAACATTTGTAGTACTTATTGTTAAGGTGTGCTTATGTTTTTTTTAAATTCATAACAATGACTTATTCACAACATTTTCAAATTTTTATTACATTAAAAATTTTAAATGAAATGTTTTCTTCATTTATTTAACCTATCCATGGTCCTGAGAGCTTCCTAATACCGAACACTCACTGTACACCACGATGCACGATCTACGTAACGAGCAATATGAATTAAAAAGATATTCTGATATTAACGGTTTTCTTTTTTTGATCGAATATTAAAAACGTTTTCGTCTATAATCCTTTGTGGGAGTTTCGGGACCCGACCGAAGCAGTTAACATTACTTCAGGTGTTCAGAAACAATTTTGTCAAGCACTGATCTTAACAAGTTCTCTTCTCATGAATCCTCACTTCAACTGAAGCCACGAAATCGCCTGCCTTCAAAGAAGGGCTACCTATTAATGAGTTTCTGCAGCAGACAGGTTCATGGTTCATTGCTGACAAAACCCGTATCTCTGAACTAACCTCAGACGCAACTGGCGAGTTGATAATATTACAGGTACGAATAATCTATACAGCTGAAATTGAGCACAGTTCCTGAAGCATGCCCGTACACAACGCATGCGCATATTGCGGTAGCGATAAATACTATCGTCTACAATATAACGGTCCTTACTTTAAATAGGCGCAAAGATGGGACGCCTCCAAAATGGGTTGGAATTTTCTTAATTGTGAGATTTGTTGGGTATTCATGTAGGGAATGTTGGTGTCACTGACGAGACATTCTGCAGAGGTAAGTTGATCACCAAGACCAAGACCGACGTCAGTAATTAATGGCTTTACCGGTCAAGTTCGAACGGAAGATCATCAACGATTGACACAATCCTTGGCTCCATTTGGACTTCATGCATCGACGGACAATAATGACGACAGCATAAATGGACGTATTTAAACGAAAAAAAAACCAAGCGCCATTTTCAACATTTTTAAATTTATTGAAGATCCAAGTGTGTATGATGATATAGACGGATTCAATGCAGATCTGGATTTTAAAATCGACTTTAATGAGCCTAACTTATTTGAAATTGTTAACCTACAATAGTAGTGTTATGTGTTACACAAAAAAAGGACCTTATTATTTTATTGCCTTTTATTTTATCCACTCTCCACTTTATTTCTACTACTATTCTTACTAATAAAATGTATAAATTTAAAAAAGTCATGAAACCAACGGAAAGAATTGACTTCGTTTCCATAAATTAAATTAACAAAGTAACAGCTCTTTAAACAGAAAGGAACAGAGCACCATTTGTATCAATAACTTTCAAAATAAACACCTGTTACTATAAAAACATTTGTTTTTAATTCAAGAAACTGTAAATCTTTAAATTTAAGCAATAGCGCACTTAAATTTAGGCAATTACCCATTTAGACTCTCAAAAAACTTAATGCCCCATTTCCCAAAACCGTTACTGATGGGGTTTGGTAACTTTACGTTTAAAAGCGTCCTAATAAATGATCATCGCTTTTAACCGTTAAATTATAATGTGGTACGAGCAAAAAATCGACCATTTTTAAAAAAACATAGTTTTAACGTTTATTTGTTGATCGTGTCATAAATATGCTTTGGCATCGTTTTTTCAAGTTTTTAGTTAAAATCTTGTTAGTTATAGGGTGATAAATTCGGAAATTTTGCGTTTTTTGTGCTAGGAGTATGGGGAAACTACTTATGCTTTTTAGGTGAAATTTTGGGAACGTGGACGAATAACAGATTTGTTCACTTAAACTATGTGAAATTTTGAAATAAAAAAAATTCATATATTACAGAAAATGATTTTTAAGCCACATTTTAGATAACAACTAGAATACTTCAATTTCAATGCTCTTATAAAAGTTTTTTTAATAATGACGTACTCAGTAAAATGAACATAGTTTGATTGTTTAATTTATTGAGAGGGTATTTTACAGTTTAGAACATATTTATGTTATATAAACATTTCATATAGCATATATAGTAACCATTAACCTGAGCATAGTTTTTAAATTTCATACATCAAAAGTTAGCTCTTGTAGAACATAAAAAGTAATTCCGAAGTGCGGGTGAAATATTTACCGAAATTTATGCTTCCACAATATAAAATTAGGCTAGGTCTATTCAATGTTACCAATGTTTTGTATGGTAAACAATCATTAGTTTGAACGTAAATTTTAAGCGTAAAAATAAAAAAAATAATCTGAAAAATAATAAAGATGAAAGTTAGCGGACCGAGTTACAGTTAAAGGATGACTAATTGTTGTAGGTCAGTTGTAGATTTGACAATGCAGGATCGCCTTAGAAAGTGGTTGACCTTGCATCATGGGCGTTGCACTAGACGGTCTAGGCACCCCCATCTCAGTCTTAAAGTTAGCGGACCGAGTTACAGTTAAAGGATGACTAATTGTTGTAGGTCAGGTGTTGATTTGACAATGCAGGATCGCCTTAGAAAGTGGTTGACCTTGCAGCATGGGCGTTGCACTAGACGGTCTAGGCACCCCCATCTCAGTCTTAAAGTTAGCGGACCGAGTTACAGTTAAAGGATGACTAATTGTTGTAGGTCAGGTGTTGATTTGACAATGCAGGATCGCCTTAGAAAGTGGTTGTCCTTGCATCATGGGCGTTGCACTAGACGGTCTAGGCACCCCCATCTCAGTCTTAAAGATGAAAGTTAGCGGACCGAGTTACAGTTAAAGGATGACTAATTGTTGTAGGTCAGTTGTTGATTTGACAATGCAGGATCGCCTTAGAAAGTGGTTGACCTTGCAGCATGGGCGTTGCACTAGACGGTCTAGGCACCCCCATCTCAGTCTTAAAGATGAAAGTTAGCGGACCGAGTTACAGTTAAAGGATGACTAATTGTTGTAGGTCAGTTGTTGATTTGACAATGCAGGATCGCCTTAGAAAGTGGTTGACCTTGCATCATGGGCGTTGCACTAGACGGTCTAGGCACCCCATCTCAGTCTTAAAGATGAAAGTTAGCGGACCGAGTTACAGTTAAAGGATGACTAATTGTTGTAGGTCAGGTGTTGATTTGACAATGCAGGATCGCCTTAGAAAGTGGTTGACCTTGCATCATGGGCGTTGCACTAGACGGTCTAGGCACCCCCATCTCAGTCTTAAAGTTAGCGGACCGAGTTACAGTTAAAGGATGACTAATTGTTGTAGGTCAGGTGTTGATTTGACAATGCAGGATCGCCTTAGAAAGTGGTTGACCTTGCAGCATGGGCGTTGCACTAGACGGTCTAGGCACCCCATCTCAGTCTTAAAGTTAGCGGACCGAGTTACAGTTAAAGGATGACTAATTGTTGTAGGTCAGGTGTTGATTTGACAATGCAGGATCGCCTTAGAAAGTGGTTGACCTTGCAGCATGGGCGTTGCACTAGACGGTCTAGGCACCCCCATCTCAGTCTTAAAGTTAGCGGACCGAGTTACAGTTAAAGGATGACTAATTGTTGTAGGTCAGGTGTTGATTTGACAATGCAGGATCGCCTTAGAAAGTGGTTGACCTTGCAGCATGGGCGTTGCACTAGACGGTCTAGGCACCCCCATCTCAGTCTTAAAGTTAGCGGACCGAGTTACAGTTAAAGGATGACTAATTGTTGTAGGTCAGTTGTTGATTTGACAATGCAGGATCGCCTTAGAAAGTGGTTGACCTTGCAGCATGGGCGTTGCACTAGACGGTCTAGGCACCCCCATCTCAGTCTTAAAGTTAGCGGACCGAGTTACAGTTAAAGGATGACTAATTGTTGTAGGTCAGTTGTTGATTTGACAATGCAGGATCGCCTTAGAAAGTGGTTGACCTTGCAGCATGGGCGTTGCACTAGACGGTCTAGGCACTCCCATCTCAGTCTTAAAGTTAGCTGACCGAGTTACAGTTAAAGGATGACTAATTGTTGTATGTCAGGTGTTGATTTGACAATGCAGAATCGCCTTAGAAAGTGGTTGACCTTGCAGCACGGGCGTTGCACTAGACGGTCTAGGCACCCCCATCTCAGTCTTTGAAAATGAAAAAAATGTTCATTTATGTTTCACGCTTAGACATGTTAATTTCAACTAACTAAATACGTGTGCGTTATTTAAAATTCATTGTTAGTGATGGTGGGTTGATATTATTTAAATTTCTATTGCTAATGTGTTCTATAAAGATTAGTAAAACTAAAGATTTACGACGTTTCGGGATCTGGATTTCGTTCTGTCCACAAGTGAGCTGGAAGCTAGAACGTGAAAATATTAGTACATAAAGTCCTAACACATAAGTCCATCTTGTCGTGTTCTAGGTTCCAGCTCACTTGAGGACGGGATGAAAATTCCATATTCCGAAACGTCGTAACTTTTGTTTATACTAATCGTTATGGAAAATGTCTGCAATAACCATTTAAATAACACTAATACGTGTATGAAACTATAACAATTTATACAAGCGTGAGTGGACATTGACTGGCCAAAGTGCCCTCCAAACCATTCTTGCGTATACTGCTGAGCATACGTAGGAATAAGGCCAAGGTCCTCAAGGAATCAGTCCTCATAAAAATGTAAAAAAAAAACTGTGACATTGAATGAAAACGAAATAGAAGTGAATGTCACGGAAAAGAAGATCAAGATTGCATGATTCGATTTTTAATTCTTCCAGAAATTTAAATTTGTGGTATTTTAAGCTTATTATATGGAATGACCATTTAAATAATGATTTAATTACAAATGAAGGACCCGAGATAATTTTTTACACTTGATGTGAACAATTTTATTGAAAAACTAAGTCATATTTTGACTTAGTACTGATCGTACAATCAAATTAAAAGTCATCATAAACAGGTGTACCATAAGTTAAATGAATACTACTACAAATTTAAAATAAATTTGTTACAGTTAAGAATAAACTAGGGTTCATAATTTTTAGTGACCATAAGTTTGCCTTTTTTCAACTGATCGTCTTTTGAAATATGTTTTGATCAAGCCACAACATGGTACTGCCCTTTTTTGTACTGTTGCACTTCTTTAAAAAACACGAACTGTGAACGTTCAAATCATAATTTCGCATTACACTGTTTCGATTTTAAATATCTTTATATTTATACTTATAATTATTTTTATTTTGTTTTAATTATCAACAATAACAGTATTACAACGGCGATTTTAAAACGATGATCATACTTACGTTGGTAATTTTAAAAGTCTAGAGAGTTCAGTTTGTATTAGTTTAATGTGCAAAGTTTGAACCTAACTTAACAAAACTTGTTCTACTGCGTAAAACTGTTTTTAATGTTTAAGCAGTTCAATTTTTTGTTGAGTTTTAGTCAAAATTCATATCCCAATTCTTTACTCTCTCATCGCTCCAGAATTTTTATTACTTTTATAGTATTACTTAGTCAAAATAAAATATATATTAAGTTACTTACCTTATTAATTATAGGCTAAAACTTTCATTTAACACGTAATATATAATAATTTGCTTCGTTGTTAAAAAAAAATGAATATTAGACCCGCCGAAAGTAAATCCTTTTTAAATAGTTTGAATTTATGTTTTGGTGAATTGCTTTAGTGTTCTATAGTCAAGACACTATGAGTGAAGGCCAATGAGTTGGTGAGTATGCAAATGATTTTGCGAATAGTCTTGTTCATTAATTAACAATCCAAGTAAAAACTTGATTCTTCTTGATTATAATTAGGCCTAATATGAAAAGAATTTGCATATATCATATAAAAACGGTACGTCGACTCTGCGTGTGTGGTGTTTACTTATTATATAAGTAAATTATTGAATCATTGAGTCAAGGCTAAGATAGCATCCGTTCGCAGCGCATTTTCAATCGATTTTATTAACCGTGAAGTAATTATGTTTTTTCCACGGTTATATAAGCTGGAATTGATAATGAATCGTTGTGAAAAACTCATAATTACACACCAGTACTTCGAGGTCAGTCAAGTGGAATTTCAGATTATGTTTCTTCGATTGAGGGATTCGGATGGTTGTATCTTGCCAATGTCAATTTTACGATCTTTAGCTACCTCAAGAACCACATTTAATCTTCACAATTGTTTTTGTATTTTTTATTGGTTTATTAACATTTTTAAGCAGAGGTGTTCTCGAAGTAATGTAAACTTTTCTGATTATATTTTTTCGAAATAATATTCAATACATAAAGACTAATCGTTGGTTTTTAATTTCCTCTACTTAAAACTTAGTACTGGATCTAATGAACAAACGAGAGAGGAATTGTTTGTATATTTTTACCTCCTGAGATCTTGGTACCGAAATCTTAAAATAAAGTGTTTTAACTGCTACCACTCTTTTTTAATAAAATTACAGAGTGAGGGGGTTAATACAAATTTCGATTACTAAATAACCACCCGTAAAAATTGGAAAAACTATATATGAAATTAAATGTATTGAATTAAATATTTAAAAAATGTGTAAAACAAAAAATCCATAATTTTGACTATATCGACCTTCCGAATCCTCTTATTGAAATTTGTATTCTAATAAGACAGAGAACATATAGATATGGTGCTTAAGATATACACATAAGTAGATTAGTTTTAATATGTTTTATAAACATAAAGCTCATAAGCTTTTAACTTCTTCTGTTACGTTCTCTTTTCTATTTTACAGATTTATAGAACCTCAAACGCGTGTGTTAGTTGATTATTTAAACTTAGATTTACAGAATATTTTACAGAATTTTACAGAATATATTATACACAAATGTAAAATTATTTTTACGATGATTTTTTTAAAATATACATAAGTTTTGAACTGTTTCAGTTTTACAAAATTGAAATTTAATGATTTATTAGTTTACTGAACGAACTTACTCATTGTTAAGTGAGCATTTGCAGTAGCACGTCCATCGCAGAATTGTACGGGCTATCAGCATGATCAATTTTGAATTTTCTCTGCATGTAATCAATCAACTCGGATTCCATTTTTACTAACTTAAAAATTAAGAGTGTCACTGTATAAAATTGAAAGTAAGTTTATCCTCGAAAATAGTGAGGATGGTCCAAAAGAGTGGTAGTGTTAATTGTTGGTCATTCTAAACTATACTATACAGTTTTTGGTACAAAATGAATATTTGTAAATAACTCCCTCAATTTATTTTCATATAAAAATCTATTTAATTTGCATTTTAGCTAAATTCTCATAGGGAAGAAACTATTACCGTAGGTCTCATGGTAAGACTTAAGCCCGGGACCATGTCATTTTTTGTCTTTAGGTGCCCAGAGACTAAAAACGTGTGTGTGTGTGTGTCTGTGAACACGATAACTCTCGTAAAAATGGTCAGATCGAAACCAAATTTGGTAGAGACGTGTATTCCTACATTTTCTCGGAAGAGTTCGTAAACCAGACATATCGATCAATCGGAACGGGTTGTTTGGGGAGGATTGTACCCCAAAAATTTTTTGCGTTTTTCTCATGTAATTTTTAAAAATTTCAAATTTACATTTTTTCTTTCATCATTAAATTAAGCTTCAAAAACTACACAATTTAGTTCTTTAAAGTTTTCTCTATCTCCAACGGAAACCGAGATATTAAAAAAAACACAGTACATTGTATTTTGAGGCCCCAGTGTTAATCTTGTGGTTGATAAGGAAAAATTAATGTTTCACTTATTAACCAATATTTTTGGATGAAACTTGATATTTAGCTTAATGTGGTTGAAATCCATCCATTTATGCTTAAAAGTCATAGTTTATGTGTTTATCATGGCAGCTAACCTGCATACTCTTTTCCCATGTTAATCATATAGAGATTAGGTAAACTCCTTTATTTGTGGAGAGATTTTGATGAAACTTGGTATAAATGGTCAAAATATTATTTGTTTATGCTAGAAACACCTACTTTCAGTGTTCCTCACAGCAGCAAACCTGCATACTCTATCCCATGTTAATCTTATGGAAAATAGGCAAATAACTCTCATATTTATCGACATATAATGATAAACTTGTCATATATTATTATTATTATTATTAAGTTATTAAGTTATCGATTTGAAAATTCGCTGAGTACGCAGGTTTGCTGCGTCGGAGATATTTAATTTGTTTTGAAATTTTAATAAGTAAATACGCGTTAACGAAACTAATGTTGATACAAGTTTAAAAAATAGAGATTTTGACAATTGGACATAGAATCAGAGACTTATTGCGTGATACATTTTATAAAAGCTTTAAAATTCGTAAATTTACATTAGTCTTAAAAATACATTTGACTCGTCACTCGTTAAAATAGTTTTGTATAATATTACTTCTAATTTACTTCGTTTTTACGAAATTGATTGGTTCAGCGCATTATTTTTTTATTATAAAATAAAAATAAAAACTCATAGGTATAATTCAAATTATGTTGAAATATTGTTCATATTAAAAAATTGTAAAGTTTCATGATTTTTCAAGGAATATAATTCTATAATTTCAAATAAAAAAAATTATACGTACGGTTATAATGAAAGGTAGAAGGAGAGAAGGATAGTTGTATTTAATTTTTTTCCATAAAATATTAATTCGTACTACCACTGGTGCAATATTATTGCATTAATTTCAAAAGCTTTAATTGTTTTGTTGTTGATACAATATATGTCAACCGATCAAGTACAAGGTGGCTGATTACGTAAGACTTATTTTACCTTTATAAACAAGATGGTTTCCGGATGTTCACTATTTGTCATCCATTAATTAATGACCCATCTAGATATCAATCGACGTTTAGTAGCTACAAAGTTTAAAGATCACACTGGTCCATATATATTAAAATTACACATGCGTAGAATCTCCTAAAAAACTAAGTCTATAAGTTGAGAGACTTCATAACCAACACTTTTTAAATTTTTGTGATATCCAAAAAACCCCAATTTAATAGAGTAACGTTTATTTTAAATTCACAATTCTTCATTTTTAATTACTAAGGTATTGAAAGTCCTGGATTTTGGTCAAATCATCAAGGTTGACATACTGCTGGGCAATAATATTTAATTTTTTTTAATTGTTGTGTTTTTGAATAAACGCCGCTTTTTAAAACAAATCATAACGGTATACAAATTTCCTGATACGTTTGTAGGTTTGGGCTTATTTGAAATAAAAGTTTTGTATTTTATTTTTATCTATGAGGACAATAACAGCCACAACTTCCAAAATCACTCCATACAAGAAATAAATTAGCCCCGAGTTTCTTTCAGAAACCCCATAACTGCATTCACTTTGGTCACTTTGGGGGTTCTTGCACCGAAGGAATATTTTATGCACTCTTTAAAACCGTTGGGATAGTCGTAGATGTGTAGTTTTTGCACCAAAGATGTAATTAATTTATTTAACAAAAAGTCAAAATAAAAAAATGTTAATGTAATAACCGATAGTATGAACTGCACTAAAAGATATAAATTAGCGTTATTTGTTACGAGCCCGATCGTTACCTGTAGTTCGATCCAGGAGGTGGTCAGTATCCTAGTGCACAGTGCACCCCGGCGCCGGCACTGATAGTGTGATAACCTTCACGCCGTCTCCGTCTACGCGACACCCCCTCTCTGCGCCGGCGCAGACATTGCGCATGCGTCCTACCTCGTTCCCGGCGACGCGCAGATCTGTTGCCCGAGGATCAGGATATCACATTGCCACCGCACCACGCGCGCGCGCTGTTGACGCTATAAGCCTTTAATACTGGGACTCCGAAACAGTTATTCCTTTGAATTACAAATTGGTCTAATGATGAGTATGGTTTTACGGATAAACGTAGTATTCAATGTGTGGACGTTAATCCACACTAGTGAATATCACATCCACCGACAATCGGTCATAACTATCCGAAATTCGAGACCTCCGAGTAGCTGTTACCTTAGACATCTGAACCATCTTTTTGCGATAATCAGTGATCAGTAATACGGTTACAAAATTAACATTGTTCTTATGAGGCTAAAAATCCAACATGGCGGAGGTATTTTAGATTCTTAAGACATGCTTGTGCGTGCACTGAAGACATTCAATTTGAATGCAGATATACATATTGCTGGGCTCGCTTCTCTTTAATCATCACATATAAATTCAATTAAAATTGAAAATGAAAAAGGGATTGTTAACTAAACCTGAATCGCTTTCAATGTTTGAAGCTAATAGGCTTCATGCATAGGTGTCAGAAATTTCAAATCCTCTCCCATCACAATCACAACATCAACAGCGTGGAAGGTCCAGGACTGTCATACCGATACCTACCCACCAAAACGTTTTGGTCAATTTTAAACAGCCGTTGTATACCATTCTTATGTCTTACTAAAATTTAGTATTTTTAATATCCTCATCACCCGTCACACTTTCATTCTCGAGATTGTGAGGTGTGATTAAAGAAATAAAACTAAACAAAAGGATTACTGATGCGAACATTGAAATCAAATAGTGTCTTATTTCAGTTAACCTCTAAATTAAATAATAATTGAACTAAATAAACAAGGAGGGGTGTTTGTTCTGTAATTGAGCTACTTTGAGGTTGCGAATTGTGGATAGTTATGAACGATGGTGATGGAACGACTTCTTTTTCATACTTCGCTAATAAATGTTTTAATGAAACAGTGCGTACCAGCACTGTTTCATTAAAACCCCTGAAGAGGTAAATGATGAGCTCTTCAACCTCTTCAAAGCCTGAAGATAAGACCTTACCTGCTCCGGTGGACTCAAGGGTCGCTCTGAATACTGGGGTGAACTCTTATTGGGCATTCTGTGGTACAATACCAACCCTGGATTGTTTTTGAGGGTTTTACGTCCCCAAGATTTAAGTAATATTCACGTGTAGTAATATCCACATCAATATACATGCACAACGGGTCCATCTAGGACCTGCATCGGACCTTTCTTGTCAATGACTGCGAAATATTCCAGATTTTCTGAGGCTCTAGATTCCTATAAAATCTAACATCTTCTGAACTTAAGTATGCTTACTAGTAGTTAAAGATGATTTTTCTTATCGAATAGAGTAAAATATCTAGTGAATACCAGAGCCTATCCTCACGTTAATTTTTAATCTAGTTCATTTTCTACCAATCCACTTTAATGAGCTGAAAGAATTATACTTCGAATAAAATTGTTAGCTTGTAACTGTATATAAATGCTTCAAGAGTTTTTTAGCTTTTTGAAACTGTAGGTTTTTGGATAAAGAATTGCTATATTATTTACGAGAGTGAATGCGTTTATCATATCCTTTTGTTTTCATTTACGGCAAATAAATTGTTATTTTCAGGTAAATTCGCAGACATTTATTACTACCTAATCATCATAGCATTTCCATTTACGTAAGTAGTATATTTTATGTCAAGTTATTTAATTTTAATGTGATGTTTTTTAATTCAGCCGTGGGCGTCTGTTGAAAAAAATGCAAAGTACTCTCTTTTTGTTCATTGGTTTGAGGTGATGAAAAATTAATTCACACTAATCTAACTCAGGTTCAGGGTCCCATATATTCTTCCAAAAGTCATTCACTATATCGTTTAACCATGTTTTAGGTTTCATTCCAACTTGCTTAATTCTTGTTGCTTTCGTCAGAGATTTCATTTGGGTTCATTCCGTTAACAGATACAATTCCGTTGCTAATTTTATTCAATAAATCAGTGACACAAACCAGTGTCTCATTTTAATAGCAATTTGGATCCTAATTTGCCTAATAAGCGATCGCGAGTGTCGCGAATTTGAATTATGGTCATTCGTCATTTGACTACTTGTGACGAACAAAACATTGGGTTAGTTATAGTTAGTGCTAGTGATCGAAATACCGAATTTTAAGGAGAGATTGTGCAAAGTGATTGTTGTGTTCAGAAACAATAAGTCGACTGTATAAATATTTTTGCATGGTCCCTACTTATCAATTAGAATGTGTAAAAAATTGTATGCAAAGTCTACACGAAAAGGAGAAGCCGTTCAGAGACTTGAAATTCGTGAAAGTAATTACACAAATAATTTATTAGAAGCTTCGTATAAGAAAGTATATTACGTGTAAAAAAGAACGACTATTGTTTTTATTAATTTCTCCCCTTAAACATAGTTAACCTACAGTTTAACGTTGCATTCTCGAACTTCTTATTCCCCTGGATTGCGAACCGGCCTAATTACGAATCAATTCCATCGGTTATCGATTATATATCCCAATTATCAGGTCGATTCCATAACCGACCATGGATTAAACTATTTATATCAATTTAGTTCTCCTTTAAATAAGACAACATTTATGAGAAATGTAGAATATAATTTCGATCACGACTCCTTTCTGAAGCTTATTATAAAACGCACACAGATAATAAACGCACATTTTACGCGTTTGTTTGAAAATCATTGTTAGTGGATGTGGGTTTTTGTCATTTAGATTTTTACTACATACATTTTCAATCACGATTATTAAAACAATGTTCCACGACATCTCGGGATCTGGAGCCCGATCTCAGGTGCCGTGTACGCACGTTATTCCTTGTGTTTGTAAATATCGTTGCTCGGTCTTTTTGTACATTTTTTTACTACATCAGTAGATTTTCAGATCAACTGAGGACGGAAACAGATTCCAGATCAGTCGTGAAACTTTGGTTTACTAATCGGGAAGAAAATGTCCGCAATCAAAATTTTAATAACATAAAGGTTTTGTGCTAAACTAGGAACTCCTATAATTCCACTTATAGGTCTAGGTTCAAGTCATGATTTAGCTTCTTTTCTGATCGAGACAAACATAATAGCCATCAGAAACGTGCGGGATTTAACGTCTGTCACGGATGTAAACATCCCTCTCGTTGGGTTAAACCCGGAATCGGCGTGCTAAACAGCATCTCAGATTATGATGGCGTTTAAACATGATTACATTGCAGTGATGAGAGGGCGGCTGCGACAATGAAGTAAATGAGGAAAACCATAGGTTTAATTCTCCGTGCAAAAGTACAAGGTACAATATTTATCTCGTCAAGATCCTTAACCTAGCCCCGCTGGGCGAACTGGCATGTCTAACTTCTGGCAAGTTCTAGGTCGGCTCAGTGTATTGTAATAAATGGTGGTTTAAAGCTTGATAAATTATATGTATTTGATTCATATTTAGCGAATTTTAATTTAACTATTATTTTGATTTTTAACCAGCTGGTCAAAATTGTTTGTATTTTAGTGTGCAAAATATCTCAATAGTTTAACTCAAAAATAAATGCCGCGGTTTTCGATGAAACATAACCTTGTAAATCTTAAATAGGCCTTCTGGGAAACTTGGGATTCTCATAGAAATTTATTTCTCAAAAGTTAAAATTTTTCTTTTCTATTTCCCCACTTCTGTTCCTTTCTATTTCCCCCTTCAATTTTTTATGTGTTTGCACTTATTGATTACTGACCATTTCTGATTAACTTATTCAGTCCTGGACTCAATATGGATTATCGGAATCAGCCCAGAAAATCGCTATTCTGAAGCGATCCTGGAAAATTATATTGCATCAGCATAGCTCTTTGCACATAAATTTGATCGCCTCAGAATATCTCTCTACCCTGAAAACTTGATCGCCAAAGAATAGCTCTCCAAAGAATTTTTGGATAACCATAGAAAATTGTGGTCGTTTCAGAAAATCAACACTTGACCAAAAAATCAGAACTGTCGTGGAAACTGGAAATGGTGAATGGATACATTATTACGTATTCCCTCAGTAAGTGGCCTTGGTGTGGTGAATTTTTCTCACTGTCCTTGCTCTTCATTTTTTATTCTTTCTCCTTGTCTCTCATTTTGCGTGCAAGTGTGCTTGACCTCATTTCAATGAACTTGGCTCACATAATCACGTTGCCGCTGTAGTAACTGAAGTCTCAGAATCGTTCTTATTAATGTACTAAGCTCTTCTGAAATCATAATACATTTTGAGTCTTTACTGTACTAAAAAAATATAAAGCACACGACAAGAAAGTAACACAGCTTTGCTGTTATGGTGGTAACAGTGTAAAAATAATACGTTATTTTCTGGAAATGTAATGTAGTTAAATATATGAAATATATGAAGTAATATGTATGAAAATAGCTACGGTAATTATACTACATTAACCATTAAAGTCTGGAATATAAGTCAAGTATGTGTAAGTAAGTATGAGCTTACATTCGGATTTCTCTGTAAGTGTCGTTTATTTCTTGCGAGTATGAGTAAAATATTTTTACAACGAAATAATATATTTCAAATAAATGAATTTTTCGTCTGATAGTTTTTTTCTGCAAATGATTGTCATGGTAATGAAGAGGAAAATAATGCACAGTTAATTATATGGCAATATAAACCTAAAATCTTTTTACATATACAGTCGAAGCTCGCTAAGTCAAAATTCAAAGGAAAGCCATTTTACTTCTAACTTAAGGAAGTTTTAACTCGGGAGTTTCAGTGATAGAGATTAGCGTTATTAAAATTCGAATTATAGGGGTTCAATTCGGTTTTAAATTTCAAGTTTTAAATGTAAAAGTTAGTGAGAATAAAATTTGAGTTTTACTTGATTGTCTTTGGTTTTATTATTTAAATAAGCCACTTGAGAGCAAAATAAATACAATAGCACGCTGAAAATTGAACTGTTTAAACACGATAACTGTTACCATTGATATTGAAATAATCAATTGTGTAACGAAGAAAATAAAACAAGGCCACCGCCACTGACGATCCGAACCTGGAGGAATTGTAGAAACGCACTGGTTCACATTTTGACCAGTTTTTTTCTTAATTACTGTACTTTGAATTTCAGAGGCTAATGGGAACCGACTTCTAATTAAAGAGGTAGCGTCTGAATTGAAGGTGCGTAATTTGAATTCTAGAGGCTAAATCCCGCGTAAAAATACTTCGAACCATCAGAATCTTCGAATATTAGCGGGTTTCGAATCATCGAGGTTCAAATAAGTGAGATTCTGCTGTATTTATACATTTGGAGTGAAATTCAATCACGGTTAGTCTAGATGTTTAAGGGATTTTAAATATTTGAGATGGGCTTTGCAAAAGTCGGACATTTAGCATATTTTTCTGTAAGCCGGGAGGACTGAAGGACAATCTTTAAAAGGAAAAGTTGTCCTTCTGAAGCTGAGTCTCTGGTCACTGCCCCTAAGGATGATAAGGTTGATTTCGATGAATTACTTTTAACCAGAAGTCTGAAATTTATCTTCTCTTAAAACTTGCATACTATATGGTATACAGCTTATATTAGAATTTTTTAATTATAGTAAAAGGTAAGGTATGGTAAATATTTCCATGAACAAACCCACCTTCCAGAATCTCCCGGTAAAGGACCCATCAGGATACCCAGAACGACGTGTTGACTAGGATTGTGTATCAAAAGTAAACAAACTCTGGAATACGAAGAACTACAGAGAGTGGCAAAAATAGCTCACGTTTTTCAATTTGCCTTAACTTGAACGTTTGTTAACACGTTTGTACTCATTTTACTGATTGTATCTAAGAAAAGGCGGAAATTAATTAAAAACACACTATAAAGCAAATATTTACCTATTTTGCAAAGCACCCAACGCATAAAGGTAGTCTATTTAAAGATTAAATCATTCAAGTGATTGCTAGTCCTGGTCATACTTTCAGTCTCTTATTGAATCCATCGAAGACTGCCCAACATTACGTGGCTGATTTAAATAGTCACTTGAGTTATCGCCACTTTCATTTCTTCTAGTGTACGGGTTTTGTTCATGTACACCTTTTATTTAGAACCTTCAGAAGCCAAGAATTTAACCTAAACGTGTAACGACACGATCACGAAATTTTCTCTTTAAAAGGTTCATAACTTCATTTGCAGTGACCTGTTGCTCCGTCCTGCTGAATCCAAATCTTTTTTTCAAGAGTGCCAAGTTTCCTTTGCAGCTAATGGAAATAGGAAAGAAGGAAGAAGGAAATTGTTAACATAAAGATTTCAATATTTCAACAATAAGGAACCAGATAAATTGCTAAAAGTTAAAAAGATTACAATAGATCCATACTTTTTAAAGCCATAACAGAAATAGAAAACTTAAAACTCCCTGAAGATGCCACAATAGTGTCGAAATGCATTAGAGGAGTGACACCTGTAACATGTGAGGACAAAGGCTACAAAAATAAAGTTAATAAATATTTGAAGATATTTATAGTCCTTACTGCTGGGACATGTTTAAAAATATAATAAATCGAAAAAGTATTAAAATGTTAACAATCGTTAAAGTTATTGCCAATTTTAAACAGTAGTTGGCGCTCCCCGTATTTCTCTAGTTAATAATTAGTGGATAGTTGTGAGCGATGGTCGGTGGGAGTAGTGTTCTCTTGTGTGGATTAACGTCCGCACTATTGAAAGCTACGTCAATCCGCAAAGATCATCCTCATAATTAGACCAATTCGTAATTCAGAGGTCGTGGTTCGGATTCCACGTTAAACTGTAGGTCCCTTAGTTGCCATCGGCTGTTGGGCTATTAATTAACAGTCCTGTCTAAGGAACATGTCAGCCCTAGTCAGTAACAAGACTACAAGATCGCGCCACAATCATCTTACAATCAACTCTCATTCATACTTGGCTTAAAATACCTACCTTGTGGTATGGTCGTCATTTCAATAATCTAATCTAATGAAGTCTGCTCCGCCCATTTCAGCACTTATGCCAAAAATGGCACAGTTCGTAAGTGCGATAGACCGTCATTTCGTGAATGGTTTATTTTTTCGTACCCTTGTTAGCGTTGAAATCACCATCCGGGCATTGCCCCACCTGTTCCGGAAACGTAGCATTTTCCATGAGCCACGGGCGTGAGGAAAAGGATATGAAGTAATAATGTCCGGTTTTTCTCAGTTGTGATAAAAAACGCTTCGTATTCCACGCGTTGGCCTTCACAAATGAACTAAGAAAGACGCCATGCTTTCAAATTCTAACATCTTTATTGCTACAAAACAAAGTTACATTACATTAGCTTTCGTCGCAATTTTTGTTAAAATAAATATACTTATTTTGTAAAAGATCCTGAACAGTTTGAAAAATATGTTTTAACAAAATGTTTTTAGCGTTTCACAAGAGAATTTTTGCGTTACATTAATTTCTCAGGGTATTAGGAAGGATGTTGAAAGGGTTTGATTTTTGTAAAACACTATTTTATGAGATGGTATGTTGAAGTTGTATGATTTTCCGGATAGGACCCTTTTACCAGCTTATTACTCCCCCCTACCAGATGTGTACCCCTTAAAATCGATCATGAGCTGTCACTGCGTGTGACCCTTAGGAAAATTTGATGCAAACGAATTGACTCTGAGAAATCCTATTGAGTATCCTTGGTCTGAAGCATATTTGCTGAACATATTTGTCTCGTTCAGCTCTTTGAAGATGCAACACTGCAAACCGTTACTAACGAAATCTATTCATTCAGTGCACAGTAGACAGTAGACGGTTTAGCCAGTCATAAACAAATTACACTTCACATTGGCAAAGAGATGTCCTTATTTCTGAACGAAGTACATTACAGTTTGTACATTACAGTCGTCTTAAATTAAGGTTTCAATAAAATTGGCCCTATTTGCTGTTAAATAAATTAAAGCAACACTCTGCGTATTGTAATAGGTGGATAGAAACTCCTGCACGGTGCGAAATTACCCTACAATTAAAAATTCTCTTAATAACTTTCTAAATATCTAAAGGTCCAGCCCACAGCAACTCTCCAACTCCGTTGGAAGGCTTTTGAAAAAGTATGGACCCGTGAAATCTGCGGTAGCTCTCAGATAGTGTAAGGCGATGAGCGGGAGTGCACAGGTCACTTCCGTGTCTAGTTGGATAGCGATGGTTATCTCCGACAGTTGGACTTAAAATTCGATATAGCGGACAAGATTGATCTGTATATAAAAATAGAAGGCAAGGTGAGGGGATTGAGGGTCTGAAAATTCCCTCTACATGAATATCGAGAAGGTAGGCTACAAATAATTCTCACTACTCTCTTTTGCACCAGGAAGACTGTGTGAACTGGAAGGAAGACTGTAGGTCATAGTGAAAAAGAAATAACTGTATAAACCATAAGCAACACACTGGGATCCAAAAGAGGTTGCAGTTCCCTGAGAGCGTAGCAAATACGGCTCAACTGACTACAAAGTGAGGAAATATGACAAACCATTATCCACAGTTAAACCCAAAAATTTCACCGAGGTACATTCCGGATTTGAAACTCGTCAAAAGAAATAGTCTCAGATCTCTTTTTCAGGTTAAAACTGCATGAAGTGCATTGAGCCGTCGATTTCACGTATTTAGGACATGTGTTATAAAATTTTCTTGACCAGTGCTCTTTCATAATTAGGAATATTATAAATATGTATCGATATTTCACGATCCAGTTTCATTGGCTCGTAAGACTGTTAGATATTTTAACACGTAATCATGATTGGATTATCGCACAAAATCCAGAAAAAGAAGATAATTTTTTTGAAAAAGGGAGAAAGAAGAGATTTTTCCTTAAGGGGATTCGGTACCTAGTATATTAGTATTGTTAACATGGTGTACCTTTTCACAATAACTATATCAACCATGAAAATAAAACGTTTATTGGTTATTTATGGTATCCTTCACAGCGCTAGTATTTGAAATATAATTTTAAAATAAATATTTTAAACCGTCAACTTTTTATTTGATTCAATAATTTATTTTGCCTTTCAGTTTACAACAATTGGCTACGTCAAATACATAAGTGAAATAAAACTAAAAAGTCTTGCTTAAGCTAAAGTAATGCTTCAGGCAGGCTTAAAATAAATTTGTGCAACGTGCAATATACACAAGCAAATATTGATTGAGGGCCTGATGCTTAATCTATCCTAACATGCAGATTGAAACACCAAGCAAAAAAATAGATAAACTTATAACCATACACATAAGTGTAACTTCTAACCAGGTAACTTCTGAGCACATGCAAATAAATGCTTAAATTAGAGAACCATAAATAGTAAGGGATTCAAAGGATTTTTACTTTGCCCTTGAGCTTATTCAACTGGCTACGTCAAATATATTAGAAAAATAAAATTAACAGTTTAGGCACAAAACATAGATAACAATTCAAACCAGGCAATATCTAATCCCGTATTCATATTTCATATTCATTTATACATTGCGATGTGATACAAGTACAAAATGAACCGTCATTATATTACATATAACATTTGAAGTTAACAACTTAAAAGAGGAAAAATAAATTGAAAAATAAAGCCCATAAAACTTATGAATAAGATTAAAACAAAAGAAACGTATTCAAGGTCTTCCGCACTCCACCTAATACCTTATCGAGTAAAGTACTTCAGCGTCTAAAAACTTCAACAACATTCTGAACCGAGGTTTTTGGCTGACATTCTTTGATTTTATTAGAAAAAATAATTAAAACCTTCCTCCAATAAAGTAAGCTCCTTATTCAAATTTCGTATTCTTGTGAGTTGGAAGAAACAAGCGATCACTTCGGGCAGCTCTTCAAGATTCATTGTTTTATTGCAAAAAGATATAGATTATTAAAGCTAAATGACAAAACGGCATAGATGTAAATAGGAGGTACTTAATGAATTTCATGACGGGGAAATATTTCACGAGATGAATGTGAACAACGCAGTCCAAAGATCAGTCTTGTGATATTTTTCTCCGACTCAAAATTAAATACTATATCGAAGAAGACTTTTGAAATAGCCTCTATAAACACCAAGTAAGACATTTAAACGTACATGTGTTCTTGAAGAGGTAAATGAACTAAGCCGCTGAACTTAATCTTTTTATTACCTGCTTGATAAAAAGTTCCTTTTAAATAATATTATTCCTCTCAAAAATTAGTTGATTTTCAATATTTTTGTCAATTACGTAGAAAATATTTTTCTAAAGTAATCACTTATCAAAGATTATGGAGTTAATATGGGAAAACGCATGTCAACTTGAGCGTTTATCGCATTTATCATAATCTTATCTTATTTATCTAACGCATTTATCTTAGCAAGGATAAGAGATACACTTTTGAAATATATCATTTCATTATAATTACATAACATTTACATTGTATTTGTATTGTAAATTTAACATTTACACCAAGTGCTTTTTCAATACCGGTATTTAAATAATTTGCGATTTTTTATTTGTTTTATAAGTTTTCTCTTTTACACAAAGTATAAACATATTTTTAAAACAAATTATTAAAATTTTTTTTAAATCCCTCAGAAAAATGTACTTAAATGTGAAAAATCCAATTTCCGATAAAACGAGAGTTTTATGGGACCTCGGCCATGTCGACCTCTGGCACACGCTTTTATAAAATATCATATATCAGGAAAAATATAATTGTAGTTATTAAATTGTTATATACATTTTAATTCACCTAGAAAATACTATAATTATCAGTTAAAATCAAAATATTGAATTTTTTAATTTTGTTTTGAGGTCTGCTCCCCTTAAGTGTTGTAGTAGAAAGGATATAAAGATATCCGAAAATTCAACTAGGCACGATCAGTAGGATATCGTGTACTGTAAAGATGAGATAACAAGAATATAACAAACAAACTGAGACTGACTTCTGAAATCCTTCTCCCAAGTGGATGTGTAATTTCTTACTCAAAAATACACACACGTTTTGCCGCCTATCTAAACTTTCAGAATCGTTAAACAAAATTATTTTCAACCAAACACACAATGAGGATTTCACTCAAAACTTTACAAGAGGTAATATATTTATAAAACACTTGTGTATATATACCGTTCTTCTCAGTAAATGATCAATTGCTAGTTAGGTTTACCAGCAGACTTTACTGGTTTATTTCACTTTGTTGGGAAAAATTAGGGTTTAGTATGTGTAACTTCAATTTTCATTTATAGGGGCCATACATCAGCAGCGTAGCAGAAAAAACGAAGACGATGTTTACCGTCGCTTTAGTTTCTTTCGAATTCGGCTGTTTCGTAAACAGGAACGTAACCCAACTCAAGACCAGTCTTTCCTTTAGTTTTCGAAGCTATCCTCGAAAGATTACCCAACGTGCGGCGACAATAATTGGTTAATTAATAACTCTTTAACTCTTATGTCATTTGAAGTGTTAAGACACAAAAACTGAGATCGGTCTTGGATAAGTTAAGGTCAATTTCAATGTCATGGGAATGTACGTCATCGGAAAGCCCAGATCCGCAGCATTCTTAACGACTAGAATAATTTACTAACTGTAACAGACTACTTTATTATCGATGTATCTGGTCAATCGATTGTTCGGTTTTTAGTAATCCTTGATATCTCTAGTTTTTTGTCCTTAGTATTTTGTTATCGGATTAGCAAATAATGTGGTGTAAAAGAAAGATTTCCTTTTCATTGGTTTTTTATTGTTTAAGAGTCTGCATCAGTGGTAGCCATCTTGAATTTTAGTCCCGTAAGAGCAATTTTAAATTCTGGCGGAACATACCTTCACTTTGGCGTCTGTAGTGGCGTAATTATCAAAGTATCAATGTAAAACTTTGGAAGTACATTGATGAGATGTGGCTCAAGGGCTTGACCTTTGATTATGTTCAGAAATTTAACTTGATATAAAAACAAAAATCCAGGAATATTTTACAAAATAAATCATTATTATTTTTTATTGAGAGCGAAAATCAGAAGTTATGTAAGGTGGTGCCCTGGAGGACTGTAATACCTTTAATTTGACACCTCTTCCGTTAATTTATGACAATAGATCAAGGAGATATAGGCGCCAGAATTTATTCTGCTAGTTAATTAGGCGCCAGAGAGCAATGTTATTTTTAACCTTGCTCTTACGGGAATAAAATCCAAGATGGCTACCACTGATGCAGACTCTTAATATTGTTTGCATCCAAAATGTATTTATACTTAAAGAGTTTAGATGCTTCTAAGTTGGGTTTTTCGTACAAATAAGTGATTTAATTCATGAAACTCAAAATTTTTAATGGTAGGCCTATATGTTATACTAAAATTGTTTGGCCGAGTTCCAATTTTTGTTTATTGTGTTTGTTTTTCTTTTTTGTCTATTTTACATATCTGTTGGCCCTGATAGCCTACCTAGTATGTCCGTAATCGACAATCCCAATTAAATGTTTGTGGGATTATTAATACGTATTTATTGCTTAAAGTCTTGTGTCTACGTCAGAGACGGTTTCCTGGGACAAGAAGTGACACATCGCAAACATTTTGGGGAAACGGACAAACCACAGAAGGGGGTTCTTTTTGAAAGCGTTTCTCACGCCTAATGCTTTTGATCTATAAAAACCTAAACAACCGTGCTTGTGATATATCCAAACGTTTTTGTTTATCTGTGACGAAGAAGCCCACAACTATGGCGTTAAATAACTTACAACAAATATACTTACAACAGTACTTAAGTTTATTATGTAAATAAAATGAAAACTGGTAATTCAATGTCTTTTACTTAGATAAGGAAATTAAATTTGACTTTACAAAATACCTTATTTCTACTTTCTTCTAATTTTTTTCATAATTCAAAAATGTGTCTTGACTCCTAAAAGTCCGAGGGCCGCGTAGCCCTTGCTCTACGGTATACAGATCAGTCATTATTAGGTTCCAGTTTTTGAACATAGTGATGTTTACATTTTGGCTTTTTTAGTTCACAATGGAAGTATGTTCTTGGAACTCTTGCGGGAAATTGAAGCGACAGTTGATCCTTCCGTGAGATGCTGGAGCTTGTAGGGACCGGCTCGTTTGTATAGGCCGTATTGTGTCCCGAGGATCGTTTGTAGCTCCTTTCCTTTGCAGATTCTGAATATACTTTCGTTTTAGAGGTCTGTCGCGTTTCATTTTCAACCATAAAAAATATTCTAAAACATTTAAATACTGAAATATTTGTAAAAAATAAACCAAACTAAATACTACTGTTCTTTAAAATGTTTCTTTCAAACTCACCTACGAAATAATATTTCTGAGTATACGGTAGATAAAAACAATCTGAATAAAATGTTTTGATTAACTGCAGCTACAAAAAGGTACTCAACGATATACATCTTAAAGGGCTGTAGCACAAAACCCTGGTTCTCCCAGCCTTGAGACCTGCTCCAATCAATATCTCAAGGCCAAATACCACGCAAAAAATATAAATCCTTGAACAGAATAAAAAGTTTGCCGCACAGTGCTTGTTTAAGAGGATAAGATTTTCTTCGCCTGATTATTTCAGTCGGCTCGTCCGTTTACATTCGATTATGTCTACCGGCCATTCGGTTGTTGTGTTAGACGGTGGGGAACCGCATCATGGAAGAAAACTCTTCCATGATCAAGGTCATCTCAGGAGCTCTTCTTTCAAAATTACTCACAGGACGTTCGGTAAGTTTCCTTCCACCGCAAGTTTTTTGCCCTTGTCTGTAATTATAATCGCGGGAAAATACAGACCGCGAGGCGTGCAGATTGTTGTCGACTTCCGAGAATTTTGCGCGTTTGCAAGACGGAGATATTTTTAGGTCAAGCGGTTTGTGCGTCAAACTTTTTTATGTGTTTACCGTGGCGCGCTGTAAAAAGGGGGACGTGTTTTTATTCGTGTAATTGAAAAATATTTATATTAGAATTGCTAAATTTGACCCAGCGCGGCTGGTTTTAAAAATAAGGACAATACAGATTAACATGTTACGTAATCCGGTCCTTATATAGTTCAGGATACTCTCCATGTATCATAGAACGCTGCCTTGAAATTTTGCAGAACCCATCTTGGATTTTAGTCCCATAAGAATGGTGTTATGTTTCGCTAGTCGTAGAAATATGGTCAAATTAAAGGTAAAATGGTATTCAGGGAATTACATTTTCCTTTTTTTAAGTTTTTAACATAAATAATAATTATTTGCATTAAAAATTAATAATGGAATTTCGCAGATAATCACTTTACCTTTAATTTAACGCCTTGGCCATCCTTTTACGACTATCATGTAACCGATAATGCTGTCACAAAATTAACATTGCTGCTATGAGGCTAAAACGAAATATTTCGACACATGGTGTGGTGTAGTTGTATTATTGATTTACTTTATTTGTTATGGCAATTCATTTACTTAATGGTCAATTAAGTAAATTTCCTGAGGTAAATCTCCAAATCTTGGTTTTTCTTTAGTTTAATTTATAATAATGAATATTAAACTTTTCTTCGTATATGATTGGAGTAGTGTAATGTCTATTGTGAATGTGTAGCTCGTCACTAACAAAGACCGGCGTGATTTTTTTCCAATATTGAAAAAAATGTTTTAAGATTTGACCTTAGAAAATTGTTATACGACCATTAGATCATGAAGCAAATTCTCCTATAATGATAATTTTTATGAAGAAGAACTGTTGCGTCATTGGTTAAGAATGTAAAATCACGGCTGTGAAACCTGTTGTTGTCCTGGCGGGTATTACTGGAGATTTCTTCCCAGAAGCAGGTCCAGAAACCGCGGCGACCGCTGGAGGCCGTAGTGACCAGTCATTGAACCGCATAGACCTTGACCTCGGCCAACCGGATACTGTGTTTCGCGACAAATATCGATAAAACTATCGATATTTGCGTGTGAACCTGATTGCTACTGTGAGCACTTGCAGAACATTGTATTTGCCCGAGAATGCCAGCACGGCGCTAAGGCATCTGTTGTCGGAACAGTCTATGTTCTAGTGTATGACCCCGGGTCATCCCATGATTTAGGTGCGGTATCGAACGTGAAAGACTCCAATCGTCTTAGGGGATTTTCCCAAAGTTAGGATAGTTCAGACGTAATGACACATTGGAAGAAGACATTTCTCTACGGACGGGAAGGGTTTGTGTCCGAAGAAGTGGGTGTAAGGTGTCCCATAAAGGTGTAGGTAGTTCCCATGAATAATATCGTCAATACGCAGTGACGGATGAGATCATGTATCTCTTACCGGATGTCCCCATATATACTGTAGTCAAGGCACAGTGACGCATGAGGTCATGTATCTCTTACCGGATGTCCCCATAGATACTTTAGCCAAGTCACAGTGACGGATGAGGTCATGTATCTCTTACCGGATGTCCCCATAGATACTGTAGTCAAGGCACAGTGACGGATGAGGTCATGTATCTCTTACCGGATGTCCCCATAGATACTGTAGTCAAGGCAAAGTGACGAATGAGGTCATGTATCTCTTACTGGATGTCCCCATAGATACTGTAGTCAAGACACAGTGACGCATGAGGTCATGTATCTCCTACTGGATGTCCCCATAGATATTGTAGCCAAGGCACAGTGACGCATGAGTTCATGTATCTCTTACCGGATGTCCCCATAGATACTGTAGCCAAGGCACAGTGACGCATGAGTTCATGTATCTCTTACCGGATGTCCCCATAGATACTGTAGCCAAGGCACAGTGACGCATGAGGTCATGTATCTCTTACCAGATTTCCCCATACATATTGTAGTCAAGGCACAGTGACGCATGAGGTCATGTATCTCTTACCGGATGTCCCCATAGATATTGTAGTCAAGGCACAGTGACGCATGAGGTCATGTATCTCTTACCGGATGTCCCCATAGATATTGTAGCCAAGGCACAGTGACGCATGAGTTCATGTATCTCTTACCGGATGTCCCCATAGATACTGTAGCCAAGGCACAGTGACGCATGAGGTCATGTATCTCTTACCAGATTTCCCCATACATATTGTAGTCAAGGCACAGTGACGCATGAGGTCATGTATCTCTTACCGGATGTCCCCATAGATATTGTAGTCAAGGCACAGTGACGCATGAGGTCATGTATCTCTTACCGGATGTCCCCATAGATACTGTAGCCAAGGCACAGTGACGCATGAGGTCATGTATCTCTTACCGGATGTCCCCATAGATACTGTAGCCAAGGCACAGTGACGCATGAGGTCATGTATCTCTTACCGGATGTCCCCATAGATACTGTAGCCAAGGCACAGTGACGCATGAGGTCATGTATCTCTTACCAGATTTCCCCATACATATTTTAGTCAAGGCACAGTGACGCATGAGTTCATGTATCTCTTACCGGATGTCCCCATAGATACTGTAGCCAAGGCACAGTGACGCATGAGGTCATGTATCTCTTACCAGATTTCCCCATACATATTGTAGTCAAGGCACAGTGACGCATGAGTTCATGTATCTCTTACCGGATGTCCTTATACATATTGTAGTCAAGGTACAGTGACGCATGAGGTCATGTATCTCTTACCGGATGTCCCCATACATATTGTAGTCAAGGCACAGTGACGCATGAGTTCATGTATCTCTTACCGGATGTCCTTATACATATTGTAGTCAAGGTACAGTGACGCATGAGGTCATGTATCTCTTACCGGATGTCCCCATACATATTGTAGTCAAGACACAGTGACGGATGAGATCATGTATTTCTTACCGGATGTCCCCATAGATACTGTAGCCAAGGCACAGTGACGCATGAGGTCATGTATCTCTTACCAGATTTCCCCATACATATTGTAGTCAAGGCACAGTGACGCATGAGTTCATGTATCTCTTACCGGATGTCCTTATACATATTGTAGTCAAGGTACAGTGACGCATGAGGTCATGTATCTCTTACCGGATGTCCCCATACATATTGTAGTCAAGACACAGTGACGGATGAGGTCATGTATCTCTTACCGGATGTCCCCATAGATACTGTAGCCAAGGCACAGTAACGCATGAGGTCATGTATCTCTTACCGAATGTCCCCATAGATACTGTAGTCAAGGCACAGTGACGCATGAGGTCATGTATCTCTTACCGGATGTCCCCATAGATACTGTAGCCAAGGCACAGTGACGGATGAGGTCATGTATCTCTTACCGAATGTCCCCATAGATACTGTAGTCAAGGCACAGTGACGCATGAGGTCATGTATCTCTTACCGGATGTCCCCATAGATACTGTAGCCAAGGCACAGTGACGCATGAGGTCATGTATCTCTTACCGGATGTCCCCATACATATTGTAGTCAAGGTACAGTGACGCATGAGGTCATGTATCTCTTACCGGATGTCCCCATAGATACTGTAGCCAAGGCACAGTAACGCATGAGGTCATGTATCTCTTACCGGATGTCCCCATACATATTGTAGTCAAGGTACAGTGACGCATGAGGTCATGTATCTCTTACCGGATGTCCCCATAGATACTGTAGCCGAGACACAGTGACGCATGAGGTCATGTATCTCTTACAGGATGTCCTCATAGATATTGTAGCCAAGGCACAGTGACGGATTAGGTCATGTATCTCTTAGAGAATATACGTGTAGATACTGTAGTCAAGAGGAAGTGACGGATGTGAATGTGTTATGTCTCTTACTTGATGTGTTTTTTATATATTGTAGTCAAAACTTAGTGACGGATGGGAATGTCTCGTATCCCTACTGGATGCCCGCGTAGATACTGCAGTTTACGGATGAGACCTCTGACATCTATTACCGGATGCTCCTAGAGATGCTGTAGTTGAGATATATCGAAGTGTTGCGAAGACCAGTGTGTTGCGTCGACTATGACATTGCCCGAGTGAAACGGTGTATTCATAAACATAGATACATAAACATCGAACTTCGCCTATCAAGGTCCGATTTTCCAGATAAGAACCACCCTGTTTCCCTGATTACTTCGAATTGCTCCAACCTACCTCGACCCCCTGGCTCAATTAGCCAGTGGCCAGTGCTGCGCCGACGGCTCCATTTTTTACCGATGTCCAGTCACTCGTCGTGTTTTAAGAACACCGTATTAGGCTACATCAATTAATGTAATACATGATTTATACATTAGTGAAAGTTACAGTTTTAAATTTTCAACATTGCATTAACAAAAAAAGAAGTACAAGGTTTTTTACCAATAACGTGATAAAAATATGTAAAAATTAAAAACTGTGTAGCGACGTTCATGTTGTTTTGTCTTCGATACGAAATTGTTTGTGTACGTATCGAATAAATAACATACCGGTGTTGCAATATATCGAACATCGCTCACCGGTCATTCGGTAGAGCTTGTCATACTCCGAATCCGACCATGTTTTTGTCAGTGTTTGCCCTTGGCACAGTCCCTCTTTGAATATATTTGCTCGTAATCCCAATTCTGGACCCCAGATTGCTTAGGAAGTGGTTTTTTATTGTTATCAAATAGTAGCAATATTAATGGCAGGATCTGCTTTTTAAATTAATTTTTAACCTAAAGATCTCATTTGGCAAATTTTGTCTCCATGGGCGTCATATTACGCTCCAACCCTGGATCGTCATGACTCCGCAGATATTTATGTGTTTAATTTTTTACTTTTAGTGAAGGAGGTACAATTTTGAAATGTATTATAGTGTATGTATGTATTACAGTATTTTAATAGTTTGGAAACGAATCACAAATTTATTTTCTTCAAAAAGGCTATTGAATTAAATGTAAAGTTTAATATGAGTTTAAAATCATGTAACAATTAAACTACGTAGCAGTAAAATTATAAAATCAGTAAGCAATATTTAACTTAGAAGTAATTTAACATTCAATAAGATACAGCCGGCAGTAACGACCTCAAGGAAATATGAACAAAGTTTAAAAATTGAAATGGGTAATAATTACATTTCCAAAAATTGACTACCTAAGTACCTACATTCAATTAAGTACCCACATCAAAATAATATAATAATACTGGAGAGATCAAAAAGTTTATTAATGTTATAAAACGGGTTGTTAAACAACCTCTAAACTATCTAAGATTTGACTTAATAGTCTGCAGTATATTTGCCATCTTGCATTGCAAATACCGAACATAAGAACAATACTAAATTTCTGACAGCATTTACTGATCACTCAATAAACAGTCATAAAAATATGGTTGAGTTGCAAATTAAAGGTAAAGTGGTTATCTAGGGAATTACATTTCCCATTTATTTTTTATCACAAAACAACAGTTATTTGTTAACTATACGATATGATTACTTGGTAATTATATATTTCTGTAAAAAATAATCTAAAGCCTTATATAATCGATTTACCTTGAATTTGATACCCTAACCATCTTTTTACGACTATCGTGTGATTAGTAATGCTGTCACAAAATTAACATTGTTCTTATGCGGCTAAAACGAAATATTTACCTTCTCCGCGGACTCTTTATACTACGATAGTGTGCTTGAGGAGGTAACCTATGTAACATTTTAAGACCTCTACACGAAAAGGATTCTTGTGGCTTTGCTAGCCTAACCTGGAGTAGATGCAATTACACTTATATCTGGTGAGATGTGAACGGATGTTACTTATTTTAGGTACAAGGTTAAGATTTATTTTTACATTTACTAGGTTCTGAAAAATATACAGATTAACAATAGTAAGAATTTCTTCCTCTAATAAATTCATTTTTACAGTATACCTTTTACTTTAAATAAGTGATCATTCTAATTCGATTATTTTTCAATAATAGTACTCCTCTTCGGTCACTACCACATCCCTAGAGTAGAATATAAAATACCCCCGTCGCAGCAGACCTGCGTACTCAGCAAATTTCGAAATCAATAATATAAAAATAATAATAAATGACAGTTTGGTCAAAATCTGTTGATAAACATGAGAATCATTTGCCTATTCTCCATAAAATTAACATGGAAAAGAGTAAACAGGTTTGCTGCTATGAGGAACACTGAGAGTATGCATTTATACCATCAAAAATTTTTATTTTTAACATTTATACCAACTTTCATCAACATCTGTCCATAAATAAAGGAGTTTGCCTATTCTCCATATGATTAACATGGGAAAAGAGTATGCAGGTTTGCTGCCATGATAAACACATAATCTATGATTTTTAGCATAAACTTATGGGTCCCAACCACATAAAGCTAAATATAAAGTTTTATCCAAAAAATATTGGTTAATAAGTGAAATATTAATTTATCCTTATCCTCTATAAGATTAACATTGGAGCCTTAAAATACAACGTACTGTGTTTAGATTTTTTATATCTCGGTAACCGTTGGAGATAGAGAAAAACTTTAAGGAACTAAATTGTGTAGTTTTTTAAGCTGCTTCCAATGGTGAAATAAAAAATTAGAAATATTAAAAAAAATCCTTTTTGGGGTACAAAACCCCCCAAACTACCCGTTCCCATTGACCGATATGTCTGGTTTACAAACTCGTCGGAGCATTTGTAGGAATACATGTCTCTACCAAATTTGGTCTCGATCGGACCATTTTTACGAGAGTTATCGTGTTCACAGACATAAATTTTAACGACTATTGTTTTTGGACTCTGGGCACCTAAAGAAGAAAAAATAACATGGTCCCGGGCTTAAGTCTTACCATGAGACCTACGGTAATAGCTTCTTCCCTATGGTAAATTCGCTAATAACCTAACAGATAAAAAAATACTAGAAAGTAGTTCCTCTACATAGGACCAAGCCTAGGTGGGGAACGAGTTCTTAAAATTTCTGCCGAAGAAAACTGAAAAACACGAATCATGAAAAAAGAAAAATCTAAAATCTAATGGAAATAAACTTAAAATCAATGATTGCAACACTAACAATTATATAAACAAAACCATGCATGCATATAAATAATATATTTTATATGCAATTATAAATATACATTGGAAAAAATTCTACCGAGATCCCAGTCCATACCACATACCATCCATGCTACCAGTCACACGACACAAAACATATACACACGTACAAAAATCCTCGCAAAAACAAGAAAATCTCCAAAAAAATCATACATACTCACAAAAACTTACCCTTATCGCTAGATTTAGAGTTTCAGGCTATAACTTATGGCAACGGGAGACGTCTACGAGACGCAAATTAACATTAGACCACTGAAAAAGAAAAAAAAGTTAAATGGAGACTTGAAGTAGAAGGAATCGAACAGACTTTTTACAATTTCAGCCTTTCGCCTAAGTAGCGGCAGGACCATTGTTTGACGGCCTTGACGCACAACGTCCCCGAAGTTCAACCTTCCCCCGGCCTAGCCTGCCAGACGCCCACCTCGGCCTTCCTGGTCCGCTACCGCCAATAGCGTTATGAGCTCTCTGTCCAATCAGTAATGGAGCCCGATTATCGATAACTCGACTAATTCCTACGATGTCTTTCGATTCAAGGCGAAACCTGAATTAATTTGTAACGTTCATTGCTTCTGTTATTTTTTTGCAAGCAGAGAGAGATACCTAAAGGGTGTTTTACAAGCTGCCAATCAGAATTCCATCGGAGGTTTCCAGTCACTGATAGTCTGCCTAGCGTCGTGTAAACGGCACGGCAGCTCAGGGGTAACAGCCCAGCTAGTCCAGAGTCAAAGGGGACCGTGGCTGGTGACTCCTTTCAGATTATTAGCGATCACCTATTTTTTCAACGAACAATGCCAACTCGTTGGAATGAAGCTACTGTTTTAATGTCTGTACAGTTGAACCGTGATTATGAAAATCTGTGGAATTTGTTTAAACCAGGATTATCGTGTTCTCCTGATTCAAGGAGTTTGTCAATAGAAGTAGATAAAATGAATGATCAAAACTTTACAGTAAAGGATGTGCCAAAGAAGAATGAAGTTTTGAGGTATACTTAATATTAAGAGTTAGGGAAAACTGAGGAAAGCAAAGCTAGTACATAGTATAACCACAGTAATTTGTGGCGTTGCAGTCATTCGTTTGACTGGGATGGTGACGTCGTCCTGTATTCCAGCTACTTGGAGGTCATGAATTGTGGATAGTTGTGAGCGAGGGTCGGTGGATGTAGTGTTCTCTTGTGTCGATTAACGTCCGACTATTGAATTCTATGATAATCCGCAAACACCATCCTCATAATTAGACCAGTTTGTAATTCAGAGGCGGTGGTTCGGATTCCACGTTAAACTTTAGCTCCCTTAGATATGCCATTGACTGTTGGGCTATTAATTAACAGTTCTGTTGCTCAGTTCAGTTCAGTTGCTCATAAATATCTGTTTAGATATTAAGGTAAAGAGGTTCTTTATCTTTAGAATTAATATAATTTATATACAGTAATTTGTTCTTTTCTAATCAAACATTTTTCACAAGAATAAACTAAACTAAAATTGAAGTAGATTAGAAATCGATGTTAAATAATTAATTGTTACTATTAATATCAAATATGAAGTAATAAAAAATAAAATTCAATTAGTTAAAACATGTATTAAGTTTATTTGATATCTCTTTAAATAAAGTGTTTATAGGGTGGTAACACGATGGATTACGTTTCATTTCTGTCGTGCAACGTAAATGTCAATGACCTTTCTGACATTGCGTGACAAGATTAGGGTGTATTAAAGGGGCCAAAATAAGAGTTACATACTTAATGGAAAGTTTAATTTATTTTTTAACCACAAAAACAATATTAAATTATTAAATATGTCACCTCAGGTACTTCGGTGGCTTTTGGGAGTTTATAGTGCATTTTTAAGTACTTTTAACTTTAAGTAACTTTTAAGTAAAGTAATTATATTATTTTATTAATGGAGTTGTCAGTTTTCAGTGTTGTGATCAATAGCAAGGTCCCATATACAAAACTATTAAAATGTATAAAGTTCGATTTATATAAGTGTTTTGTCAGTACAAATCACAGCGTAACTGTTATACTTATGGTGAAAGACTTGGTGAAAGATATGGTGATTTATCATGTTAATATCATCATGTGTTTGGATCAATTCTGTATTAATAGTTGCAAGAATGGGACCGTACTTATTTGTTCCTTCGTATATTTTCTCATATTTTTTTCAAATAATATTTATCCTTGAACCATAGGCCTAGAGCCTGCGCGGCCAATTGAAGACAGCGATATACTGTAAAGGCATTACCATCAGCTCATAATCTGACAGGAGTCGCCGGCCGCTGGTCTTGATCCAGCAACCTCTGACTTACTAGGTCAGAGCCCCTGAGCTACCGTGCCGGTAATTTTGAATACGTCGAACACACTTTGGTCATAAAATCCTAATCGGTTAAAATATTTTCTCTCTCAAACGGCCAAATCTTGGTCTCTGTGATTTATCGCTATTTGAGTATCAGTTTACAGCAGGCGTCTTCGGATCTGCGCTTTATGGTTGTGTGCTCAGTGGTTTACAGCCTCGAATGTTGACATACCACCGGATGGAACTGCCAGTCACGCGGCAACCAGTTGATTGTTATCACTTTACTAACTAACTCTCATTGATATTTTATCGCAGTTTCTTTTATTGTTTTACTCTCGTAGTTCATTAATCAGCTGTTTCGTAATTCTTGGAATGAAATCGTTATAGTTGGTGGGTCGCACAAAAGAGAACCCTCTCGGTTTTTTCTACTTTTTTGAATCTCAAGCGGTATATCAACTCTTCTGGGGTGGGATTAGGATTGCTATGGGATTATACACGCATGCCTTCCTTTATTAGATATAGTGGATACTTGAAATGGAAAACCCCTCTAAGCCGACGCAGGTGTAAAATTAAACGACTAGCTTACTGACAAAATATTTAGTTTCAGCCCCATAAGAACAATGTTAATTTTGCTGTACGATAGTCGCTAAACGATGGCAGAGGTAACAAATTAAAGATTAAATGGTCATCAAAGGAATTATATTATTAATTTTTGGAAAAAATATTATTACCACGCAATTCTATCCGAAAGTTAATAATCAATAATAATCTTATTTATGGTAAAAAAATTGTAAATGGATATAGGAATTGCCTAGATAACCAATTGATCTTTAATTTGACACTTCAACCATCCTTTTAAGGCCATCGAATAATCAGTCATAAAATTAGCATTGTTCATAAGGGACTAAAATACAAGATAGTGGAGATATTGCAGATTAGGAAGAGAGGTTACCAAAGTTGATGTAGTGAACAGATGATGTGTAGTGACGGTGGGGAAGGCTTACTTTGGGCAGAAAACAAAATAGCCGCCTTTTCAACCCTAAAGTCTCGGTAAGGGTTTAACAGCACAACCTTATGGTGGAGGAGAAATAGGTCCATCCTCTTTCCCACTTCTCACGGAACGTAAACGGTAGGAATATATTCCACTCCCAAGAATTCTGGACAGTCGAGGAGTTCAGGATCAGCCGAGAGTCCAACCCTTACGAGAAGAAGGAACCGGCGAACCAGGGGGAAGCCTAGAACAATGAATAGTTTGTGGTATTTTTTAACTTGATTGCCCATTACCCTAGGTCCTGTGTGGTGAATTAAAGATAGCGAGTTATGTAACGTTTTGCATTTCATAGGCTATTCAGAAGTAACCTCGTGATCTAAAAGGATCGCCGGCAACTGGTTGTGATCCAGCAAATGTTGACGTACTAGGACATTGTGTTATCCATGAGTTACAGTTCACCCAGAGACTTACTAGCATAAGTCACTAAGAAAGTATAGATATTTTTTTACTTTTAACCACCAAAACGCTTTTACCTGATGTCCGATCGGTTCGTGACAAATGTTACAAAGCCTTGGCCTATTGTTGGAGCGATAAGCGTTTTAGGCGGCGAGTCCCGGGGTCGAACCCTCTTCCGCCGTTGGCCAAGGTCCATTGGAATGTGTCTTCATCGGCCTAATGCAGTTTTAATGCTGACGAGTCGGAGTTGGTGCCTCCAAGGTGAATGTTTGCACACATCATCAGCATCTGTCCCACCCGTTATGGTGTTTTTAATTTGTGGGGTTTCGAGATTTGTCTTTGTACAAATTTGTATATATTACTAACCAGAGTTACTTTACTCGGGAGTAGCCTTTTGTAGATTTTTCAGGCTAGGACGTTTATAAGGTGATCCTTTGGCAGGGATTGTTAGAACCAAGTTGCTCTAACTGATTTTATTGGAACCATTGTTTTCACGGCTTGCCGTCTCTGGAATACCTGACCCCTGCGGATCAGATACCCTAAAATACGCCCTCAGTTTGTGGCGGCACTGAAAGTTTGAGCGGATGATCTCTGCGGCTTGTCCTACTGTTGATTGTCGGCACATGTATGGTTGAGTGCGTGATGAATACAAATTTTATTTTTGTTACTTTTAAAACCCTAAATATATTTAATTAAGTAGGATCAAGGTAATTGTTTTTTAAGATACTTTATTTTACCCAGGGTTATTATTTAAAAAATATTTGTTATATTGCAAATGTTTGTTTTGTTATTTATTTTTTGTTCGTGTTATTTTGGCTATTTATTTTATTTTGTAATTTCTAACTATTACTATTTAGATTAGGTTATGTGTAAGAAAGGGCGATGTGACTTTGCCTGAATAATAATAATTTTAATTTCATTTCAATTTTTTGCATCAAATTTTCCCAAGGGCCACTCGTGATCGCTTGGGCGGGACACGTCCGGGGGTATAGAATATCCCCCAGAAAAACTAGGGATCTGGGGTAATCTTGAACATAAAAGCCTAAAACGTGTTTTATACTACCTGAATCACATTTTTCTTTAATGTGACGAATAAGCCCGCAAGTACGAGTTTAGTAAAATAAACAGTTGGAAATATCTCTTAAATAGATTAAGAAATACATATTTATAAAGTATTTTTTAATTAAAAAATATTTTCATGCCAATAAAATTTGTTTTAGAAGTCCGAGGGCTGCTTAGTAAGGATACCTGCCCTAGGGTTTTATATTAACTTTTCGCAAAAAACTTTTTTTATCGTTGAAAACTTTGTAGGATTGTTGGGCACTCTGATACCTGGACGGGGTGCTCATGAGGAAGAGTGCTTACTCTCAGGTGGCATGAGGTGCCATGAGGTAGCTAGGGTGCCTTTCCAAAGCTTCAGGGTTGGAAACAACGCTGACTTTCCATGACCGCCTCTTGGTCTCGTTTTTTAGTCCGGCTGACTGGGATCCCAAATCCCGAGATCCCGGTCGCTTTTGGGTACCTATGAATCCCGGGATTAGATGATCTCAATCACGGGATTGACTGGATTAAAAAAACACTATTTTACACTTTTTTCGTGATTTGAATGTTAAAACTACTGCAAAAGTCGTCTTTACAAACACACATTTCGTATACATTTTAAATGTCGTCAATAATGTTTGAATATTATAATATTAAATAATAATATAATATAAATAATAGTATGTATTTGTTTTATCATGTCTCCTTAAATTGGTATTTATCAATTTACCTTTCTTAAAGTTTAATTTTTCCTTAAAACCGAAGCACAATTCAATAATGACAACTTATTTTTGGATACTAATACAGACAGCGCTGAGTAGTTTTTTATCGCTCCGAACTTCCGTTGCAGATAATTCCCAAGAGTTGAGGCATCCCAGGCCGCACAGGTTGCTTTTATTTTGATATTTTTTTGCTTCATGATGTCCAACTAATCATCAACAATTTTAGTTGCTATCGGGCTTTCGTTAAGCAGCTGTGCGAGTCTGGATAGATTTGTATTAAGAGTGAGTCGTATGTGCCGTTAATTTTTTTAAATTTTAATAATTGACCATTCGTGATCTGTTTAGAATTCCTAAAGCTACAAGATTTTACGATTTTATAATATACAACTGTTGATAATTTACAGCTGTAGTATCAAATTAATTTAGGGGTGTCTTCACAAAACAAAACATCATAGATCTCTAAAAACGGTAATCCCGGGGTTGAAATTTAGGTCCGGGATTAAGATCCCTAGTTACGTCTGACTCCCGGTAGAGCCTGAACCTTACCCCTACTAGCATCTTTGGTCCTCGGTCCTCAAGAGTGAATTAAATTGTTAATTTGGGTTTAATTGTATATTCTAATCACGTTTCACTTTCCATAATACTTCATAAGTCTCAGTTTTTATTTATTATTAATGTTTAGTTTTGCTGAGTTTCAAGAACTATGATATAATTACCTTCAAATTGTCGCTTTAGTTCTTCATGTTATTTTTCGTATCATTCATCTTAATACGCCATTCATTACGAATGTGACATCATCGGAAGAACTGAATCACTTCTTCCTGCATTATAAAACTCTATTTTCAAATATTTTATATATATGTTATTTTTACATATTATATTTATGAGTCTTGTCAGATTGTTTCTATTTCTTGGATGGATTGAATAATAATCGAGTAGTTGAACTCTTACTTTTTAGTAACATTCCCATAGGGAAGAAGCTAACTAGAACTAATTAAAAAAATAAAATTTTCAACAATGCAGTGCTTTGTGCACTTTTACGAATATATTTTACCTAAGCTGTGTAGTAATTAAGGAGTCGACGCAACAAACAGCTCACGGTAGCTGTGCAAGTGAACAGCGTTTGAATTGAAGGCGTAGTTAATATTGCTTGAATTGCTCTGCGAGCCTTCTAATGTATTTTATTTTTATAGTTATGCATATTTATATTTATCTTGATTTTAGTGTGAAGTATGTAACCAGAGAACATACTACGCTGACTAAGGCTGACATGTTCCTTAGACAGGACTGTTAATTAATAGCCCAACAGCCAATGGTAAATAATGGACCTACAGTTTAACGTGGAATCCGAACCACGGCCTCTGAATTACGAATTGTTCTAATTATGAGGATAATCTCTGCGGATTAATGTAGTATTCAATAATGCAGACGTTAATCCACACAAGAGAACACTACACCCACTGGTCATTGCTTACAACTATCCACAATTCGTGACTTCCAAGTAGCTGGATTACAGGACGACGCCACCGTCCCAGTCAAAGGGTGTGTGTGCAGAAGCCTAAAGACGAAACTATTGGTCCAATTTTAATGATGTATGTATGTATTTTTATTACGTATTACGTAGGTAACAATCAACCGTATCTCGGATCATGTTTTAATTTTTTTGTAATTTTCGATATTTAAGGGTGTTCCCAAAAACACCTGTAACGTAAATTTCTCAAAAACGGCTATAACGATTTTGATGAAATGGAGATGAATGATTCTGTGATTTATAGTCCTTTATGAGGCAAACAAAATTTAATCGCCCGAATATCACAAAACATCAAGGTTTAAGAGTAATAGGTCTTCCAAAGGTTAAAATTTGAACAACAATTTTTTAAATAGTTTGACCATCACCATTAAAATCGGCTTGGTAAACTAAAAACTAATTAGTATTTTGAACCATTAGTCTACGACTAACGGCGCCAGAGAAAAGTTAATTTTAATGTCCGTGGTAAATGCTGTCTTTTGTTACGATGTCTTAGAGTGCCCAATGTTATTAGTATGGAGAATATAAAATCAATTTCTACCTTATTTCTCAACTAATTCCCATGAAACGTGGTTTGCAGTGTAAGGGCACATCACCCAACGAAACCCAGTCAAAAAATATATAGCTCTCCCCTGGAAGGGGGTTACGACCCAAATAATTTCTGAAAATTAATTAAACTTAATTTGTTTTGTCGTGGGTATTAACATTGGATGATTACTTTTGAAACAATAGATTTTAAATATTTCTTTCATTTAGGTAAAATTTAAAACTTTGATAGCTCTATTAAAGATTATAGTTTTTTGTTTTTATATTTAATTAAACCTAGTTTACATTACCGTTGGGGGAGTTTTTCGAAAATAAAACTAGTATATAATCCATAATCATATAAGAAATACGGACACAATTATATGCTAGATTATAGTATTTATTGAGCTTTGTACAGTTTAAAACTGAGAACCAATATGATGATTATAATCTATTTAATATTGGATAAATTATCGAATTTTCATCATACAATTTTTTAATTATTAACTTAAATTAAGAGTCTGGCTTTCTAGCGGAATATTTCATTTTATATTTCATATATGAACAGTAGTATGGTTACACGATAGTCGTAAACAATTGATGAGGTGTCAAATGAAAAAGAAAGTTGATTGATTATCAAGGTAATTACATTTTTTCCGAGAAATATAATTAACAAGTTATAATCTTTTTATCATGGAAAATGTAATTCCTTGTAATAAAGTGTTTAGACTCCTCAACCATCCTTTTACGGTTATCGATTGGTCAATAATGCTGCCCGAAAATTAAATTTTAAAATTTATTGGTAATAACCTGGTGTACATAATTAAAGACAGGATTCAGTAAAGGATATCTATTTTATTTTTTGTAGATCTAAAATAGAAGGTAGGGAATTAGAGGTAGATATTTTAGTACAGTATAAACAATTCAAGACAAGTCAGGCATTTCATTTGATGTCCGTTGCGTCATATTTTCATCAGCTATTTCTGGCGTCATAGTAATAGCATTACCCTTTTTATCATATCAGTGTAAAGGAGGAACACATAATTTCCAAATATAACTTTCATGTATATTTATTTGGTAACAATAGCATATGAGCCTTCCAAAATCACATGTCCATAAATATGGACACCGGGTCAGTTGATGACAACCAACCCATTCATAGCTGTCAGCTAAATGGAAAGAAAATAGGTATGTTATCTTTAGGAGACCAGGAATTATTACCAGTTGTCAGTATGAAAAGGCCACCTTCCCCAAGTGGACGAAAAAAGAACGTAAAAAGGAAAAAGGTGTAAAAACTGTGAGGGGAAACTCCACATGTTCTGTATGGAATGTAAAGTCCACTTGTGTTTTAGATCCAGAAGAAATTGTTATTTTTAGTTTCACACCTAGTAAAGTCACCTAAATTTTCTTATTTCGTCTGTATTTAAAAAACAGAAATTGTCTATTTTTTAATATTTTAACTCTAATTTAATAAAGATTAATGTGTCTTTAATGTGTTCATGTTAAAAATAGATTGCTCAGATTGTATTTTGTTTCCAGCTCACAACCGTCCTTATGATAAGTTTATATATGTAAATATATTTTAATTTACCAATAATTAACGCGAAATTTTCATTTTGTGGACATTCTTTAAAAAAACGACTGGTACATTAAAAAATTTGAAATTTTTATCAGATAACTTTTTAGACACTAAAGTATACAACAATAATTTAAAAGAAACAATATTTCGCGTATAGAAAAAAATGGGTCTTATAGGGTTAACGGACTAAAATCTAAGATGGCGAAGGTTTTGCAGTCTCTTAAAAGGACTAATATATATATCTCTTTGGTAAAGCCACCGTGCGGTGGTTGGGGAGACATGAAAGAGCAGTGACCGCCGGTTTAGAAGAAACCTTATTTGTGATCAGGGGTGTGAAAATCAATGAGCTCTGCCCTATTATAACAGGGGTCGAACGTATTCCCCTTTTTAATACATGACCGGTAGTCTACCTCACTGAGTCCGTCTGTCGAATATAAATGTGCAGTATATACTGTATTAACAAACTATCTAAAAAAAATTTGTTGGGATCAGTGTACACTTGTAACTGTTATTTTCTGAAGTGAAAATGTTAAGCAATCCAGAAATTGTTCAATGTTTCTCAAAGCTGTATAAAGATAAAATTTTACGAATTTTTATACTAAAATATTAATTGAGAGATAATTCAAAAGGACTTCAAGGACATCAGGAATCTAGAGTGGGGCGGTGGCGTGCCTGTAATCCAGCTACAAATTGTGGATAGTTATGACCGGTGGTCGATGGATGTGATATTTTCTGGTGTGGATTAACGTCCGCACTATTTGATATTACATGTCATTGGATGCTATCAATCAACAGTGTTGTGTGGGGAAGGTTCAGCCTTAGTTAGGAACAAGACCATAAGATAATACTGTAATAATAATTTTAATATTTAACACTTTCTCAATTATAGCATATGAAGTGAATAATCGTAGGATATTATAATCAGTCTAAGGGTTCGTACTTTATTGTGGGATGCACCCGTACTTAAATAATAAGATAAAAAACAGTGTGAATGTGATATGAGAAAAAAATATATTAATTTTCACCAATCGAAAATTTTTTATTTGTTTAGCACAACAAACGATGTTCAGTAGTATCAACCCTGAAACCCTGCGTCTCATTTATATTAATTTAAATCGTTTTGGAACATCCTATGTGTTGACAAACCAATATGAACACACAAAATCAGTGTATACTCCAAATCAAAAATTATCTATAGGGTTTGAATAAATACAGTCAAAGACTTGTTTTATCTTTTTAATCATAAACAGTAATAACAATATGATACATATATACAAAGTTTTAGTTTGTATTTACAAAATTGTAGGTCATATGTAAAAAACTTCCTGCTTAGATCGAGTTATCGGTTAATCCACCTAAAAAATCACCAATTTTTCCAAACAAAAAAGTCAAATAAACATAAGATATAACCTAACCGCTATCTTAAACTATTCGTAACATATTTTCAGTTTGTTAATCGTTTATAGTCTGACTAATTTATGGATGAGTAAACCATAAACCTTAGTTAATGGTTTACATACAATTTTTGTACAAAATTACTAAGTTGTTTGGATCAAATTAATACATTTTTCGGATAAATGTTTAAGTCTAGAACTGTTCAACGTAATATTCAATGCCTAACATGTCATTAGCGTAGATCAAAATATTATTTTCACAAATACCAACGAAGAAAACGAAAACATATATTTTGTAAAAAATATTTATATACTTTATTCTAAGTTAGAGGCACGAAAACAAAAACTAGCGTAAATCCGTGACACATATACACATCACTCGATGACTAGAAATAATGTATATAATTTATTGTTGGACATACCAAGGTTATTTCTCTGTCCAAATGACCAATTGTCGTATTAATTAATATTGTTGCACATTTTAAGGAAACTAACTACTAAAAATAGTGGAAAGTAATTAAATTTTAAAAAATGGTCTTTTTTGTCATTTGGAATCTACTTAACAAGAATATGGTTCCATAAGACGTATATCCCCTAAGTATGAACAAATGATATTTTTGCTTTGCGTCAATGGCAACAATTTCACACTTTTACTAGATATACACAATCTACATATTTAGATCTAATTTAATACACATATTCAATAATTAATTGTACTGTTTTATTTTCATTACTTTATGCTAAAGAAGAAGAAAAAGAAGTATTAGTAGAATAAAACAAAACAACATGTGTTCTCATGGAACTATCCGATATATCGATGCATATCTTGAGAACCAATTAAGATAGAGAGTTCATATTTTCATCACAAATTCAGCTAATCTTTTACTTAATATTTAGCTAGAATTAGGTTTTTAGGTCTTAAGTGTACAATATTACTGTGATATTTGAGATCCACTTAAGCTACCATGATAAATTACCGAAATATATAGATTACATCATTGTCTTAAAAATGGGACCATGAGCATGTTGTTGGATAGTTTCTTAAAGATAACTTTGAAATGTCATTTGAAATCGTGAAAAACAGTTTTTATTCGCTGTAGCCTCTATGTGACAGATTTTTGACCATTTGATATTTTTGTATTTTTGTTTATATACTAAATCCTAAAAAATGGATAACCTATTTTTATTGTTTACTTAAAAAACGGATTTTTTCAATGGTGAATCAAAACACAGTAAAGTATAAAACTAAACATTTAAATTAAACATACAAGTTTAAATGCAAACTTTGCGTTCAAAGTTATTGTAAATTAAAGGATGGAATTTACAACTCAAGCATGCTGGCCTTAACAGGAATATTTCGGACAATAGAAACCTCTTAAGCAGACCTAACAAAGGAGTTCCAAGTTGGCATAACGTAAACCGTTTTGAAAACCTTTCATGGAAATTACATAAGGTCACTCTCGTAAAAACGTATTTTTAATACATAGGCCTTTGGAGTTTTTCAGTATAAAAATATTCTACAACGTCCGTACGTAAATATTACTATTGTATCCTGAGAATTAATTTGATCTTAAATTGCTATATCTTATTTTCCTAAAGCAGCAATTTAATAAATATAAATAACTGTCACGATAAAATAGTTTTTTACGTTTACAATCCAATGACGAATAATAAATGAAGTATTCCTGACTGAGTATTTTTGATTTTTTATACAAAAAACGTATTTTATGCACAAAAACGAACAAATATTTACTACTTGGCTTATAACTACAAAATTAAACTAAATCTATATTTAGTATTTTGAGTTGGTGCGACCGAAAGTTGATTTAACTCGTTTTGGTAATTTTACAGCTGTTAAGCATAATTTTAACAGTAATCATTTTACAATTGATCGTTGAAAGATATTACAATTTACAAAATTTCCAACACAAATAAAATTACAATTTTAAATTCTACGCATATCATTGACAATACAATTTCATTTTGAGCAACCTATAATCTACATTAAATTTAACAAACAATATGGCAAATTTAATTTTACACACCACAATAAACAGTATGATTTTTAAGAAACTAGCTCACATACACTTTGTGTTCGGTAACGTTGCACGGCAATCATAAATTTAATATCACATTAGTGTTGAATACCGATGGAATCACTTGATAGTGATCACATGATCACATGAGTGAGACTCAGCTCATAGGTGAACTTTTCCTAATGATTTTAACACCGTATCATGTTATTTTCTGGCACAAATATATTGGCGAGAGATTTGGTAGGGAATTTCGTGTTTTATAATATTCATATAGGGTGTTGTCTGAAGGTTTTCTACTTGAACCTATGTTTAAATTAATTCTCCGATTTATGGGATCATTTCTCCACCCATTAGGAGTTATGTGATTCCAGCATTTTTAGTTAATGGTAGATATTAAGTTTCCGATAGAGACTTAACTACCCTGTGGCAATATTTTTGTGGATTCAATAACTCTAATTTGATCAAACGAATCACTCATTGTTTTAGTATACCCCTGAACTGATGAGATAAATTATTAATGTCCCAGTTAAAATTTGGTTTTTCACTACAACCATGGTGACGTCGATGGGGAGTATCATAGTTTCTCGAATATATGATGAATCTGTCTCGTGGACATCGCGTGTTAAGTGTTTTCTTCTACCCCATGACGACATCCCCCCGATGATGTTGACATCTGCGAGAACATGACGCAAGCAGCGTTGTAGCATAGTTGTAGATTTGAACCGAGACAAAACCTCTATAACAAACGATTCAGCTGCATAGAAAACAATTCTTTAAGATCAGGTAGTTTGCTGTTTAGCCACTCCTGTAGTCCCAGCGTCTCCCGCTGAGCCAGTCCTCCTTGATCAAGTCCGCGCCCTTCTCGGCGATCATGATGGTCGGTGCGTTGGTGTTGCCGCTGACGATGGTAGGCATGATGGAAGCGTCGATGACCCGGAGGTTGGTGATCCCGTGGACTCTGAGCCTCGGATCGACCACGGCCTCAGGGTCTCCGGAAGGACCCATCTTGCATGTACCGACAGGGTGGTAGATGGTCATGGTCAGGTGACGGATGGCACACTCCCAGTAGGCGTCGGTGCCGAAGAGGAACTTTCTGCAGCCCGGAAGAGGGGTGCGATGGAGTCGAGAGTTGAACTGGCGGAAGGCTGATCCCTTACTGACCTGGAAAAGCAAACTCGTTACGAAAAACTTCTAACTCCAAAGTTTGAACTCTTAAGTTAGATAGGTTTTCCAGACGGAATGTGAAAAACACTTATATCCCTTAAGGAGAGTTGGATTATACCTATCCTACCCATGTTAGTTTTGTTAACTTAAGGTCCCTTTTTCTCAAACACTGTAAGATATATCGTCATAACTTTTTCCCTCATTTTAGCAACACTCTATTTACGAGAGAGTAATTAACCTTGACCCGGGATTTGATTTTTTTTAATTGTCTTAAAAAGTCAATGTTTTGTATTTATAACACAGAATAGAAAATGTTACCATCAGAATTTGGTCAAAGTGTTTTACTTTTTGCTAAGTGCGGCTTTACTTTTTTAATTATTTTTTTAACATGAACTTTTTCTAATGCCTTCTAAGAAAAAGATACATAAGCTACCCAACTTTAAACTTTTGGAGAATCGCAATTGATAGCATGGTGCACTGTTTTATAAATAATAAAACTATCAACTTGGCAATAATAGTTGAAACTTAATAAAGTTGAAAAAATAATAGTTAACTTGAAAAATAGTTTTAACTATTAAATAAAACTAGTAAGACTCAACCGATTTTTATAATTTTTTCTTTGAGGATGTGTTATTAATTTAGGAAGTTTATGCATAAAACAAAAAAAAATCGAAAATTATAACCCACTGGGTCATCCGACTCCTTAAAAGATGAACCGAGAAAACGGGATCTAAATATTTGGATGCTTAACCAATGATGAAATATTTGGATGTCAAACACAGATACGCACTGAATACCCGTATAAATATCTTAGAAGAAAAATAGCGATGAAAATTATATCTCAGGTATTTCATTATGACATGGATATGTCTAAGCTCTATGCGAGTGTTAACAATTTTCGGGATGCAATAGCAATTTGTGGAATAACTTCATATGGCTGTGTAGAGAAACTGAAAATATTCCCTTTAGACATATCCAATTCATGATCTAACCTATTTTCCAAGGGCACTCGATACTATATGCCTACGATTTTCGAAATACGGTTTAAAATTATACGGTAAGAATAATTTTATATTGTTTACTCCACGAAAATCACTCACCCTCAAAGCAATCTTAACGCCTTCCACCAAGGTGGCGATGTCCGCGGGGTCGTCAAAGTAATTGGCGTCGATCAAAGGGTAGTGGAAAGGGTTGCGCGACCTCAACCTCACCCAGCCTCGGGACCTAGGTCTAAGCAGCAGCGGGAGGATGGTCCAGGTGTCTATGGAGGACAGCGGACGGTACACGACGTTAAAGATCTTGTCCGTGATGCCGAGGATGTCCTTGACTCTGGACCCAGCGTCGGAGTTGATGGATGCGGGCGCCATGTGGAACTGGATATCGGGGTAGAGGCCGGAGCGGTTGGCGTACCTTGTGTTGACGAAGGCTAGACCTTCCACTCCGCCCAGGGTTGTCATCGGCCCCCTCTCGTGGACCACATACTCCATTGTCACCGGTACAGCCTGCAACATCGTTTTAGAGTACTGTATAGGGTAATTAATAAACGGTATCAGTGGACATACTTTCTCCCTTATGTCAATTTAAACGACAATATTTATTAAAACCAACATATTCGTTAACGTTAATCTAAATATTTTTTAATAATTTGAATTTTAATAATTTTTGTTCAAACATAAAAATCTAAATAACATAAATCCACCATCACCAATAATGAATTTCAAACAAGGAATAATCATCATACATCATAATTTATGAAAATAACAACAAGAGAAACAAAATTAAATTGTTTGTTGGAATTTCATGGGGGGAATCTCCTCCCGTCGTAATATCAAGCTTTTATGGCTGATGTTGGGTGATGTAGCCTTACGCTGAATACCAAGTTTCTTGGAAAATGGTTGGGAAATAAGGAAGAAATTGATTTTTTAATATTCTACACAAGAATAACATTGGGCGATCTCAGACAATGCACTGAGATTACTACGGACATTAAAATTGACTTTTCTTTGGAACAGTGAGTCGTAGAACAATATTACAAATACTAATTTGTTTAGTTTTTAAGCTAGTTTCAATGGTGGTAGTCAAATTAAACTTTAACTGTATTGATTTTGGTGAAAAAATGTTTTTTTACATTTAAAAGTCCATAACTTTTAAAACCGATGTTGTGAAAAATGCGAATGGTGTCATTTTGTTTAGCTCATAAAGGACTATAAACCATATAATTTTAATTAAAATTGTTGTTGGAACAATTAAAATTCCAACGTCACTAGACTTGTTCTAAAGTGTCGTTGCACACTAATAAAATATTTGGTAATGTCTTAATAAACATACAAAATTGATTCATGTCTTCAAATTCAACCATTATACACCTCTGGCAACAGTGGACAACAAGTGACTTTATAAATTACTGCCCAAACCAATGTCAACTAACTTTAATGAGTTTTTCTTTCCAGTTGTACCTACTGGAATAGCCTTAAAACTATTTATAATTTAAATCAAGAAATCTACATTTGTAATTTATCCTGTTTTATAAAGTCTGAGAAAAACTTTTTGTTTAGGATGCACAATTTAAGATATAGGGATATTTTGATATGAACATTTTGTATAACTTCTGGGGAAAAATGCGGAGATCTTCGAAGTAATTCAAGTCCAAATCCAGAGTACATAGCTCTCTAGCAATTTTCGTGGTCTAATTTGAGGAAGTCTTCCAGACGTGCCTACTAGTAGAGAGCTGATCGCAATCCATCCAGATAGTCTAAATCTTCATGCCGATACCATTTATCTAGGTTAGTAAACCTTACATCTCAGGAAATATTCAATGCTCGATAAGAAAGAAGCATAACAACATGACATACTTCCTATCAAAAAAGAGGTCCTAATAAAATTTAGTAGTACAATTTTACCGAAAACATTTGCTAATTGAAGAAACTTCGGACTTTTTAAAACGGGAACACCGTCTTTATATACCTAGTGATTTAGGATGCAAAAGTATCAGTTGATTAATCCATATCATATATAATCCCCCTTTAATGCAAAAGTTTATAACTTAATACATAAATTAATCCTACTAATTAATCCTAAACTAATCCTTTTAAAAAACGGAAAAAATAATACTTTTTAAAAAACGTAAAAATCGTAATGAAATATATTTTGTACATATACATAAAGCACATTGAAGAGAGTACGGACCCAAAGTAAACAGTAGTAGCTTTCTCTTTTGCCATTTCAACGGTGCATTCCTTTCTAGATGACATTTGTAAACATCAGTTACCAAGAGCATGGAGAAGAAAGTCTTGTTATGCCAGTGAGTTTGAGAGAGCTAGTTGAATTTGTCAAGTATAAAAGAGATGAAATGATTTTCCGTAGGTAGATTTCTTGGGTGCCGCATTAATGAATTCGGCCTTTAGACCAGTCCCATCAAACAACATTTTGAATTTATGGGACAGACGTGCTGTAAAGAAACCACAATACTGAAATTGGTTGGGCAGTTTTTGGATTCACCTTGAACTCACAGGTTTAAGGGCAGGGTGGATGAACTTTTAAAAATGTTTGATGAAGTATCAGATAGTTTTTATTGATAAATCATTTATTTTAATTTTATTCTAAACAAACGATTTCATTTAATTAAAATACTAGGTCCTTAATCTCACCCTACTTTTAAGGGACTATAACGAACTCTTTGAATTACGTTTTTCCAAAAAGATTCATGTGTGTATTGGCAGTGTTTTGTTATTTGATGGACTTTTATACTATATATTTTATTAAACATTGATCTAACTAATAAATAGTTATCCTATTGATCACACTATCGTTCAAAGGCTACTATAATAAACATTCTACTTTCTTAGGCTTGATTTCCTTATAAAATATTCCTTAGTTATACCCCTACTTGTTGCACTCACACCTCTTTCTACTTCCTCTTTATGACTACTATACAAATAATTCTTTGTATTTATTAAACACTCACAATAATACCTTCGTATTTACTTAGATACCGCTCATACTAATAATCCTTAGTATACTTCCTTAACCCTCACCTAATAATCTTTAGTCTTCTTAGGCTTGGTCTCTTAATAATCCTTAGTTCTACTTTCTTAGGCTTGATCTCCTTATACTAATATTCCTTAGTTATACTCCCTTAGGCTTGTGAACCCTCACAATACATAACTTCCTTATGCTTGGTCTCCTTATACTAATATTCCTTAGTTCTACTTCCTTAGGCTTGAGACCGCTCACGCTAATAATCCTTAGTTCTACTTCCTTAGGCTTGTGAACCCTCACACTAATAATCCTTAGTTCTACTTGCTTAGGCTTGTGAACCCTCACACTAATAATCCTTAGTTCTACTTGCTTAGGCTTGTGAACCCTCACACTAATAATCCTTAGTTCTACTTGCTTAGGCTTGTGAACCCTCACACTAATAATCCTTAGTTCTACTTGCTTAGGCTTGTGAACCCTCACACTAATAATCCTTAGTTCTACTTGCTTAGGCTTGGGGACCCTAACACGAATAACAATTAATTTTTCTTCCTTATGCTTGGTCTCCTTATACTAATATTCCTTAGTTCTACTTCCTTAGGCTTGGGACCGCTCAAGCTAAGGATCCTTAGTTCTACTTCCTTAGGCTTGAGACCGCTCACGCTAATAATCCTTAGTTCTACTTCCTTAGGCTTGTGAACCCTCACGCTAATAATCCTAAGTTCTACTTGCTTAGGCTTGTGAACCTTCACACTAATAATCCTTAGCTCTATTTGCTTATCCTTAGGACATCCCACACTACTAATCCTTAGTTATGCTCTACTTCTTTAGGTTTGAGAGCCCTCACACTAATAACTTTTAGCTCTACTTCCTTAGCTTTTAGACCCCCTACACTAATAATCTTGATAATTGAATTCTTGATCTTTGACCGATGATTATCAGATTGATTGCGTCAAATTTTAAAACTGCTATTAAATAATAGTTTTAAGTCGAGCTCAGTAATTGAGTACAGAGGCCTACTCAGAGGTACCTCTTTAGTACGTCTCTGATTTTACGAGTTTCAAGATCGCGCACTCCTGCCGGCAGTGTGTTATACAGTCTGATGGCTGAGACTGTGTAGCTAGCTATTCTGGGTACCGGCCAATCGGCAACGAGGCACATCCGCATCCTGCGCACGAGGGTGTTATGTGCATGATAGTCCTTCCTTCTAGTATACTTATGTAGTTTTTCTTTAAGAAGAACAAGGCTATTTAAGATATATTGCTCATAAACTGTCTTCTCAAGCAACCATAGTTCCGAGACCTCTGATACGAGATACATACCTGGAGCCTATTTTGCACGATGGCTACGGGCTTGTCCACGATGAAGGTGAGACCGGCGTACCCTGCGTGATCCTGGAGGTTGTTGCCAACATTGAGGTCATGGATGACTGGTATTCCCATCTGCTGTAAATGCGCCCTAGGGCCGACTCCGGACAGCATCAGGATCTGGGCGGAGTTGATGGTCCCGGCAGACAGAACTACCTGCAAACCGTGAATAAGTCAGACTAAGTTTACTAGGCCTCCAAACCTCGAACCTGAAATTTTAAGGTTTCAAGGCAGTCAGGCTTATCCATTCTAGTGTAACGAGATGCTCCTTCATGGAGTCAGAGTTATAAGTTTAGTTTCCTGTTCTTTTTGTACACATATGTTTACAAATTTTAACTTATTTAATCAGCAATCGTCAGAATAAGTCATTTTCACCCCCGAAAGCCTTAGTCTTTTACCCTTTCCCCCCACAGCGAAAATATATGAACGAGGCGTTTGTCCAAAGCCATCAATAAAAAGGGTAAAAAACAATGAAGATTTCGATCCCCTGGCTCCATATCTGGTAGAACATCTTAGTTCACACCTCGTTTACCAATGCCTTGTGACGGCGAAATGACTAATGCAGAGATTTCTGGTTAGAAGTTAAAATTTGTTAACATATGTGTGCTGAGTCTGCATGGTCAAAGCTCTCGTATTTTACAACAACTACGTTGGCCTGTGTGGAGTTGGCGGAGTGCAGTCAGTAATCTCAGCCATCTACACGTGGGTGGAACTGACTCACTGTTGCAGGTGAATTATGCCTGTGTATTCTACACAACACTGTTATTATTGGAATAATAGTTGTAGTGAGAGCGCTCGGGGAAAACAGATGAACAAGCGATTGTACCGGAACTGTTACTTTGTACACGTCACTGGAACGAAACTCTTATGTTACTTCGTGGTTGCAAAGAACATACTTTTTAAATAACTGTCTGTAAAAAAACTTTCAAATGTGATATTGGAAAAATATGTTATGTGATTTTTAGGTTTGAAAATTCTTTTTTACTATTTAGGCATTATTAACCTAATAATTTAATTTACTAATATAAACCTTGAAATACCGAGAAACGTCCTGAACATATAATAAAAGTACGATTGCGTGAAAAGCTACGAAACATCTATATATCTTCAGTCTAAAAAATTGAAAGAAAACCATGTTACGGGAAGTGACAAAATTGCAAAGGCCTATACACACCACTTTAGATTCTATTCAAATATATGTTTTAAGAATACGTGAAGTTAAAATTTGCGAAAAGCAATCTTTAAACTAGGTTAATTCGTTTCGGTACTAAAGATGTTTTACAAAATTGTAAAGTGAATTGTACATCTTCTATTAATTACTATTTTATAACGACACGGTAGCTAAAGGAAAAAGCTCTGGCCAATTAAGTCAAAGGTTGCTAGATCGAAACCAGTGACTGTTGACTGCTGTCAGATCATGAGCGTCATGAGAGTTACCTCTGGCCAATTAGTGACTCACGTCACTACGGTACCTCGCTGTCTTTAATTCACTGCATAGGTCCGAGGCCTATGTTATTTGGCAGTTGAAGGATTTAAAAAAAACATTAATAAATAAATAAACAGTGGGTAAGATTTTGTTTCTAAATTTATGTGCACAAAAACGAAATGTATGAAGAAAATAACATATTTGTAAATTTAATCTAAATATGTCAAAGGGATTATGCTTTTTATCACTTGATTTGAAAATATTTTAAGGTATTTTAGAGCTGGGGCCGTTCGTCTGTATTGCGTCTGTCATGTCTAGCTCTGGTTATTACGCGTTGCCCCATACAAATCCACATATCCACATTATCCTGACCGTAGTCGTGGCCCTGGACGTACTAGTGCGCGTTTATCATAAAGGTTTGAGTGCATGCGGTTACCTCTCTCCTCGCGAGGGCCATCTGCAGGATGCCATCCCGGTAGAACTGGACGCCGTACGCCTTGCGGTTCTTGGGGTTGATGAGGAGCCGGGTGACATGGGCGTTCATGGCAATGTGGAGGTTGGGACGGTGTCTGACGGGTCTCAGGAAGGCCTTGGCGGTGCTGCACCTGCTGCCGCGACGTATTGTGCCCTGCAGGTAGTCTCATATTTAACAATGTGAACATGTAGACGATGTACGTACAAACTCATCATTTATATGGATGAGGAAGCCAAAATATTGAAATTATTTTTAGGGTATCAAGGTATTCTGGTTTAAAACAATAGCACTTTTTGAAAATTATAGTTTTTCTTATGGGAAGTCAGTAAAATCATTGCAGGCACAGGAGAATGAATGATTGTTGACTTTTACGGCAGTTCAATCCAAGTCCAGAATCAGGCCATATAACATCCTTAAGAGGAGTCCGACGCTCCATAAGGCCCCATGTTAAATTGTCATATTTTAGGTACATGTATCTCCTTCTGTTCTTAGGTAGCTCAAATGCTGCACATTTGTTATTCTATATATAATATTCCGTTGGAACTAGGATTATAAAAGTATAGTGAATACATGTATACTTATGATTTTTTCCAAAACATATTTTTTCTCATCTTAATTAATGGGGTTTCCGTCCCTTAGACCACAATTGAGAACCTAACATGATAAGTTTAGTACCACAGCTGCAATATGCAATAAATATTGTGTGACAAAAATGTTATTAAAACATCTTTAACGGTTTACATGTTATGTGTACTTGCGTTTAAGAAAAGAGTTTTTAGGGAATCGAGGAGTGAGTTGGGTTGGCGGTGCGGCAGCTGCTAGTAAACTGCACAGAACCTCCATGCAGAACAATTAAATAAATGAATATATACCGCTTAAATTTTTGAAAACTTTTTGTTTTTGGTGTCAAAACGAGAAAACGTCCATAATAGTCTCAATTTTACAACAAAAAGACCAATAACTACGATTTTGGACGTCGGACTCCCCTTAAAAGATAAAACTCTTAAGTCAACAACCATTTAAGTTCTCTTGACAGATGAGGGTCTACTGTAGGTGGACCTTACGGTAATACTTTTGAGAGTGCACCCCCTAGGTGAACAATAAAACGGAATGTCTAAAAAGGACTATGGGGAATAGTGGCAGTAAACCGTTCAGCCAATGTTAAAGAGAGAGAGTCTGATTCGAATTGTTGGAATTCCAATACTACAGGAGCGCTGAATTTCTCATGGAAGTCTAATACTACAGGAGTGTTAAATTCCTCATGGAAGTCTAATACTACAGAAGTGCTTAATTCCTCATGGAAGTCTAATACTACAGGAGCCCTGAATTTCTCATGGACGTCTACTAAAGGAGCGTTAAATTCCTCATGGAAGTCTAACACTACAGGATCATTGAAATTCTCATGGAAATCTAATACTACAGAAGTGCTTAATTCCTCATAGAAGTCTAATACTACAGGAGCGTTGAATTCCTCATGGAAGTCTAATACTACAGGAGCGTTGAATTCCTCGTGGAAGTCTAATACTATAGGAGCGCTGAATTCCTCGTGGAAGTCTAATACTATAGGAGCGCTGAATTCCTCCTTGAAGTCTAACGATATAGGAGTGTTGAATTTCTCCTGTAAGTTAATGCTACAGAAGTATTGAATACGTCCTGGATCTCCTGGAAGTATAATACTACAGGAGCGTTCAATTCCTCCAGGAAGTTCAACCGACATGTCTCTCCCAGCATTTCATGCATACATTTTGATGCATAAACTCTCCAAGATAAACTAAGAACATGCGTTGTTAGGATTATGTCGATCATTTTGTTAAGTTTATTACCCATTCATAGTGGGCTGTGTAAAGCTGAAGGCAGTTAAAGTGATGAATAATGGAGAGAACAGTGAAAGCCTTGGTGAGTCTGCGACACCGGATTTGTCCCTCTGCTTTGCCGGTTTGGAACTAATTATTTACTTTCTTCTGTGACATTTCTTGTTTTATGACGACTGACTTAACCTCATTTTGCCTTATAGCGCCTCCTTTTGTGATATTGAAAAAGACTCGTTGAAGTTAACTACTTGCAATTAAAAGTCTGTAAAATTGGATTGCGTTCAATTCAATTCAAAGCCTTTGTACTTCCTGAAATGAGCTTTAATGTTCTCCGAGAAAGTACCGCTATTAACAGAGACGCTTTCCTAACCCTGTACGCTAAACCATTTCTCCTAAAGTGAATGCGTAGTAGTATTTCTTGAATTGGTGGGAGGTTTCTCCCTAAGGTTTTGATTGATGTGTAAAAAGGGTGTTGATTTCTTCACCTAGTCCCTGATTGACAGGAACAAGCTATAAAGAATTATTCAGTGAAGGTTTGATCGATGTGGGAAAATAGGTATCATAACCTCTTCGAGTTTTTGATGTATAGAACGATTCATTAAGAAAGGAATGAATTATCTAAATGCCCTTTTTGAATCCCTGATTCAAATGAATTAACGATTGCAATTTGCTCTCTGAGTTCCGATTTGATTTGGTAAATTTATTTAATTTTCCCCAACTGACATATGACCTCCTATCTGAGCAACTCACCTGAGCCACCATGAACCCAGCCTGGTGTTCTCCGTTTATGTCCCTGTTCTGGTAGCCGATCTCTTCTCCGCTCTGCACGAAGGCTAGAACCAGGGGCGTTCGCCACGGCGCCTCCTGCACGGTCATATACCCCCCTCGGCCGTGGTACGGGCTGCGTGCTAGGTAAGGGTTTCGGTTGTCCTCAGACTTCTTGAAGTAATGCAGTACCTAACAGATAACATTTGGTTAATTATTTTAAATTAAGGACGATATATGATTAAATAAATAAATAAAAATGTAGTTTTTTATAATGTGTATCTGTGGTACATCAGATTTCAGGACGAATATCGTCAGTTTTTTTAAACCTCAACTGTCCATCACCATAGGCCTGGAGTCTGTTCGGTGAATTAAAGACAGTGAGGTACCATTGAGGAGTTGATCTCTTAGGCTAGCCAGAGGTGACCGCTCATGATCTGACAGGAGTCACCGGCCACCGGTCTCTCCAGCAACCTTTGACATGCTAGGTCGAAGCGTTACATCTGACCCACCATTCAAGTATTAACTAAACGTAAACACTATAACCTAATGTGTATATGAATGAAAATAAAAATGTATAAATAAAATGGAAATGTTCAGCAATATACGAGAAATGTATCACTTTTTTCTAATTTTAAAAATACAATAATTATAAAAAATGTTTGAAAGAATCAGAGATCCCATTGTCCAACCTTTGGCAAGTAACAAAATATCCTCATTTTAAGTTCTTGGGAAAGTTATTAACATTTAAATCGACGTTTTTACTGTCTTAGGCAGTAGACTTTGGGACTGCTGCATTACAGGAGTGACGTGTCCAGTAATCTACCTACTTGGAGGTTACGAATTGTGGATAATTTTAAGGGATGGTCGAAGGATACGATATTTCCTGATGTAGAATAACGTTTGCACTATTGTATACTATTTCCATCCGTTAAGACCATCTTTATAATTAGACCAGTTTGTGCCACAGTCATCTTACACTCTTTTCTAATTCATACTAGGCTTAAAATATACCTAGTTAGTTCGTCATTCCAAAGAAGTAATAATAGTAATAAAGACTCATAAGTCCGTGAAACTTTAAAGACTTATATAACATCTTGAAACTTTGGTTTACTAATTGTGATGGAAAATATTCCCGTAACAATCTATATAACACCGCTAAATTTTAAGAGGTTAAATATAACAAATAAGCGTTGAAAATTTATAACAGCCTGGTAGACATATTGACAAGAACTAGACAACAGAATATTATTCTTACTGTAATATTCACACGTGTAGTTAGACACGTGTTAACTAAACACGACGTGCACAGTAGTCCATTACGCATGCAGAGATTGCCGTGGGGCCCGGGACAAAGAAGATTGCACGCAGACGTACACACAATTCCCCACTTCCGCGAGAGAAAGACCGGAAGTAAATGAAAGCAACATCTAATTAATGGGTACAGTTTATTGCCGGGTGATTTAATAATTGGTGGGGAGTTGCTCTCAGGCCATTGTTGAGTCTTACGCAACGAATGCGTCGGCTCTGTTACAGGTTGCAAACAATGTAGCAACGCTTCGACCTGGCCTCAAATATAACACTGGGTCCTCAGACCTGCCAAAATGTTTTAATTCCATCTTAAAATAGGATTCATATAGGACGATGTTGTACCGGGTGACAATTAAGTCTTAGGAGGACTTTATAACTTTAAAACGAAAATAAATATCACAACATATGGCATGTCATTTTTGGTAATAGTAAGCTACCTTTTTCGTGTACATTGTTGGATGTCACCTATAAGTGACATCCTATGGGTTTTAATCTATTAATCGGTAAGCTTAGGTTGGTATGGACTTTACATTAAAGATCTTAATTAGTAGAAAACAAAGCGGCAAATCTGATCTCAAAACGTTGATCCAAAACAAAATAGTGGCGGTTTGAAAATTTAAGGTTATGAATTTAAAATGGCTAGATTATGTCTATTAAGGCTTTCATCCTACTTAAGGAGGATCAACAACATCAAAAAATCGGACCAGATGTGACGTTTATGACCTCTGGATCGAAAAAAGTCATCACCTAAGCTCACCTCTTGCTCCAACTGAGCCACACCCCTTCTGGGCCGTTATGTAGCCATTATCCGGAACATAACTATCTTACATAAGTTAAAGCGCCTAGGGAAGAACATTGGGCCTAATTGACGTACCTCGTTGTAGCCCCAGCCTGTGTTGCCTTGAGCCTCCCAGTTGTCGTAGTCCAGCCGGTTGCCCCTGACGTAGAGCATGTAGTTGAGCACACTGGAACCTCCCAGGACCTTACCCCGGGGCCAGTTGCAGCGGCCACCCTTCATCCCCAGGCATGCGCGTCCTGAAAGTTACCGTCTTCAGTATATACAGATCTATCTACTTCAACCGTGTCACTCTCGGGATAACTCATACAATCTGTCTACTACTAAACTTAAATAAATAGTCATTGTACAATGTAGGAATACAGGAAAAGCTTTTCCGTCCAAAATCAAAGCTGACTGTCTGGAAGTGCAGCTTGGGATCACAGGTGGCACGTTGCAAAATGTCACTGTGATAGTTTAACCTCTCTCTCAGGTACATGGCTTCCTGCTAGGGTTTAATGAGTGATGCGTTTGACCATAATTTTGCAAAAGTCACCCATTGGTAGCATGTCAACAGCATCATGATACCCTGCCACGTGGTCTATTTTCGTCAAAGACAACACAAACATCATAGTATTCTGAATCTTTTGGATTTAAAAAGCGTGATGCATCGCAATACTGTTTCCATAAGTCGGGTAACAATAATAAAAACTGAAATTATCAGACTGCATGAGCTGGAGCATTACAGGTTTTGGCAACATACTTCTGAAACGATACTTCATCACTATTAAGTTGATTATGGCTTGGGCTGATGGTTTGATATCATATGGGTTTGAAAATGCAAAGGACTATGAAATTACCTATAAATGTCATACTAAAAAATTAGACTGCACAAAGAAGTTTTGTTTTGAACTTTTGGTACTATAGCTATTTTCAGCCTGAAGTAACATTAGATCACGTAAAAGTGACAACTAATCAGTGTATTTAAAGTTGTACCTGAACGGCACTTTTCTTTAACCGCCTGAAAGAGGAAGATAAGTGAATTTCGTCTCATAAATCTCTTCTGCTCTTACTTACCGACTCCATATCTCAATTTGATAAATTACATTTCATCTACAACATTAGGAGTTCAACTTGAGGTGATGAAATAAGTTTTATTCACCTGAAAAGCAAGAGTGGTTCACTCAAGGGAACAGACAAAATTTACGAATTGTATATATATAGCTAATTTTGGCTGTATTGAGGTTGGTTTCACCAAGGTTTGGCTATATTGAGGTTCGTTACACCATGGTTTGACTCTATTGAGGTTCGTTTACTCTACGTTTTGACTGTATTGAGGTTGGTTACACCTAGGTTTGACTATATTGAGATTCGTTTACACTACTTTTTGACTGTACTGAGGTTTGTTTACACTACGTTTTGACTGTATTGAGGTTGGTTACACCAAGGTTTGACTTCATTGAGGTTCGTTTACACTACGTTTTGACTGTATTTAGGCTCGTTACACCAAGTTTTGACTGTGCAGTGGAACCTCCTTAATAACAGGCTCTATAACATAAAACCCTCTTTAAGACTAAATTTTCAAAATCCCCTTTAAACCTTCATTACTTTCATGAGGTAGACATCTAGGCAAAACCCTCGATAACAATTATTTTAGTGGTCTGTGACAAGGCTTATAAAGCCTCAAAAACAAACAGTGACTCAGATGCGTGTTCAGACATTAACCAAGTGCCTTGAATCCCCACCCCACTTATAGAGGCTAATCTATATCTATGAGCAACCTCTATATGACGAACGTTCGTTAAAAAGCCTCGATAAAAAGGACCTCCTTACTAAAAATACCTCCATAAGAAGAATTTTTCTGGATACAATGACATTCTTCTTAAAGAGGTTAAACTGTTTGAGGTTCGTTACGCCAAGGTTGGATGCGGCTCACCTGTAGGCTCGGTTTTGTACTGCCAGTCGAGACCTGTGAGCTGGAGGTAAGCGGCGAGGGAGGGAACATCGGAAATCTCGTTCTCGTCGGGTCCAGCCTCCAGGAGGAGCACAGACCAGTGGGGCACCTCGGACAGACGGTTGGCCACCACAGCGCCCGCCGAGCCTCCGCCCACCACGATGAAGTCGTACTCTCGGTGGAGTTGGCGCTGGTTGATTGGACGTGACTCGGGGTCGAAGGAATCATATCTGTAGTAGGCGAGGCCTGCTAGCAGCAGCGGAATCAGCCAGATACCTGCGACATAATATCAAACTAGTTAAACTAAACGGATTATGTCATTTAGATTTTTATCACGGACATTTTTCCATCACGACTTCATCTATAATACAATAGTTTCACCTAAAACACCTAATGTTTTACCTAACACACATTAAGATTTTTACATAATCGTGTAATGTTTTTATGTAAGTACTAGCTCGCCTAAGGACGGGATGAGATTGCATATCCCGAAACGTCGTGAAATCTTGATGAAAAAATATCTGTAATAAAAATCTAAATAACTTAAATCCACCATCACCAATAATGATGTTCAAACAATGAACGAATTGATTGCTATTTTATTTACCTACAATACAAAGCCGTAATTTTTTTTTTCATCTCATGGGCCTCTGACCTGTTTAGTATCAAGGGACGAAAATTTATCAAAAAAAGGTGAAAAGTTATTCCATAAGAAACAATATAAAGGATCCTTAAACACCCCGTACACCAATAGATATAGCGAAAATTGAGCAACATACAGTTTGTTGTGGTGTCAGAACTGTCCTGTGCGTCAATGGTATTCTTCTACTTTACGGTCAATTTGTTGTTGACAAAATTGTCAGTGGCAGTGAAGATTTCGGGTCAACGCCACCCATATCAGTGAAGAAGCCAGAAATGTCACCGACAATTTGCTTCCAGAAAAGTCAAAGAATTGTACGACAATGTTTTACGACAAATGTAGTTTCTATTCTGATACAAACCTGTTTCTCTTTGCTATGTGCATTTCAAGTTACCTGTCCCGATGATAGTAAGTCCAGTCTTTAATGCTGTGGTCACTGCGATCAGAGTAAATATCATTGTGTATGGCACAGCGGCGAGGACATGGTTGAACGGGTTGGACGGGCGTCTCTGGTTGCGGGGCGACCATGATGGGGCGGCTAGACATGGGGTCTTGTCATCTTCACTCCTGCAACACAAATGAAACACATTTAAATAATACATTATGGCATCTGGTGTAACGGTGTGTATCTTAACCTTCGGTGCAAGAGGTCATGGGTACAGTCCCCGGGAGTTTGGACCATTTTCCCTATCAGCGTTTGCAAATTTTGTTTCAAAATGCCATTTGTGTTGTTCTTACCACCAAAAGTCATTGTAAAATCATAAGAGAAATATGAATTACTGAACAATTCACGAATGACAAATTGTTGTGAAAATCTCCTGAAGAGAAGCACGCATTATACTGAACATCTCGTGAAGATAATCACGAATTGTTCTGGACATCTCGTGAAGAGAAGCACGCATTATACTGAACATCTCGTGAATACAAGCAGGCATTATACTGAACATCTCGTGAAGAGAAGCACGAATTGTTCTGTTCATCTCGTGAAGAGAAGCACGCATTATACTGAACATCTCGTGAAGAGAAGCACTGTTCATCTCGTGAAGAGAAGCACGCATTGTACTGAACATCTCGTGAAGAGAAGCACGCATTATACTGAACATCTCGTGAATACAAGCAGGCATTATACTGAACATCTCGTGAAGAGAAGCACACATTATACTGTTCATCTCGTGAAGAGAAGCACGCATCGTACTGAACATCTCGTGAAGAGAAGCACGCATTATACTGAACATCTCGTGAAGAGAAGCACGAATTGTTCTGGACATCTCGTGAAGAGAAGCACGCATTATACTGAACATCTCGTGAAGAGAAGCACGCATTATACTGAACATCTCGTGAAGAGAAGCACGAATTGTTCTGGACATCTCGTGAAGAGAAGCACGCATTATACTGAACATCTCGTGAAGAGAAGCACGAATTGTTCTGGACATCTCGTGAAGAGAAGCACGCATTATACTGAACATCTCGTGAAGAGAAGCACGAATTATACTGAACACCTCGTGAAGAGAAGCACGAATTGTTCTGGACATCTCCTGAGGAGTCGTTCGAATTTTTGTGAAAATATCGTGAGAAGAAACAGAAATTACTGCGATGATCTCGTGAGAAAAAACATGAGTTGTTATGAACATCTTGTGAAGAAAAGCACGAATTGTCGCTTTGACGTCTCGCTAAAAGAAGCAAGAATTCTGTTCAATGTTTTCTTTAAAGTAAAAATGATTTTATACTTCGCAATATTTTAAATTATGATTTAATTTATTATGCGGCTCGTTAATGATAATTAATGTCCAACGAAAATCACACTAAATCTTTAATGTTGTAGAGGTGGCTAAATAAAGTTTTTTTTTCTCTTAAGATAAAAATATAAATTCAAAATTTATTCGAAAAGACATTTGCATAAAACGGGGAAGGTGTAATTAGGTTGGAAGTTTATTAAAAGTTATACTTTGAGATTTAGATTCCTGTAGTGGTGTAGTTTATTTCTCCCCTGACGATGCGGCAGTAGATTATAAACGACTCATTTTGGGTTTCTTAATTGCTGATTTGAATGGAAATAATTGGGAAACGTCCAACTCCAAATTGCGCGCCGTAATTTTACGCCTCAGTTAATTTCGAGGTTGCGTCGTTGTTTCGTGGTTGAAATGCTTCAAATGTAATCCGGGGATTTTATGTAAACAAAATACTTTACATTAGCTCAAGTGCAACATCTTTTATCATCCCCTCCCCCGTTTTCCAAAGTTTTTAACGGATTACTTATTTATTGATTTCTATTATACAATAGGTAACTTACTAATGCCGAAAACAGCCATATTCACAATATAAACCAAATAACTAAACTAAACCCAATTAATTACAAGATAACTAAATGACTAATTTAAAATTAATCAGTATTAATAGTACAAGAATATTAACCTTAAACAACATCAAACAAAACCTTAAACAAAAAGAAACATAAACTATGTGCTCAACAATAATGAAAACAAATTATAAGACATACAATATTGTGGATATACAATACTAATTCTACATAGAGAGAAAGAAACCATTTAATTGGTTCAAAAATAAATTAAAGTTATAACCAAACAGATAACTTTCATCCCCATTTGTAAATTAATAACCTAAAAGAATTTAAAAAAGATAAATTGTAATGCTAAACAGTGTAGCACCGAGGGACAGAAAACACTAGTGAGGGTCGTAGTTTACTCCTAGGGATGTAAAAATTAATCTCACCTAGTAAAAAAGAGCTGTTAATTTCAAGTTATAAAGAAAGGTAAACAAAATCAAACATTGAATTTACTTCTTCTTCTGATAAAAGTAAAATAATACATACTGTTGGAATATATTTACTTGAAAAATATCGAATTTCGAATTATAAAATCTAATATCCTGTACGCATTATTAATCTTAGTGTTCAAATAAAATACTAAAACTAAGAAATTAATCAAAACACCCAGACATTTTATATGCGATACGACTTAAAGGGTAGACTTTGAGGGAAGGTATTAAATATGTTTCAGGAACAATATGTCTTTTCCTAGATTATGGTATACTGCTAAACTTCCGTTATAGCTCGGTGAAAAAAAATAGAAAATGCACTGCAGTATCAGTGACATTTAATCTTACTAGTGTATTGTGGAGGTTTGAGAAAACAGAGAGTGATAAAACATAAAATATTATAGGAAGAGATGTGAAGAATTACTAATAGCGTACCACCACCATATTCATAGAAAACGGCTGTTTTAAATCCACGCTTTGCACGATTAAAGTAGATTTTTGCCGTAGGCAGAAAAGTGATCAGTTAATTTTAAGTAATAATTTACGATATCCAGAACTACCTTTGAAGAGTTTTGAACGTTTACGGTTATTTAAATCCCAACCGTTCGTCTGAGAAAAATGCAGATCTGCCGGAAGAGAATGTCGGAAGCAATCAGTTTGGTAATCAGCGATCAGCAATCAGCAATCAGGTGCCAATCAGATTTGCCCCACTGGTCGACTGACAGCGGAAGTGTGCCCAACCTACTTGGCAACTGCTAGTAGCAAGCAGCTGATTGCCCTCTGGAAGCTGACCAGCTGACCAGACTGTCGAGGTATGGGATGCCACTGTAGTGTTAACCTATACATTCTACACTACATCTGGGATGGGTGTTGGAATAACAACAATCTTATGTGTTCAGAAACCTCTTTTTTAATAATACTTAGATAATGGAATAAAAACTAACATATGCCCACCAGGTTTGACATAGAAGCATTACTTTGCTGAATTTACATTTAAAAATGAAAATGATCTATGAAAATTCATGAAAGTTCTAGGCCTACTAGTTAAAAAATTAATGTCTTATTATTGACGGTTTGGTTGTCCAAAATTCTTTAAAGGCGGGGTACCCCCAACAGCATTAATCTAAATTTTCAAAAGGTCCAAAGTCCAAGTAACTTAGTAAATGATGGTGTTTAGAGAAATGATTTTAAAAACTCACTCATCCGTTGGCCCAATCCTTCCTCCTGTAGTACTTCTAGTTACATTTGTTTAACTAGATTATCCAGTTAGTTACTACTGAATATCATCTGCATTAGAGGATTGTAAAACAATTTCTAATGGATATTTAGTATTTATTAGATATTTAAATCCCAAATATTTTAGCTTCAGATGCCAGTATGATGTGTCTTGTTTAAACATCCAAGATGGAAGAAGAGAAATTGGACACTGACAGAGCCCACTAAAAATGGCGCAAGGATTTTCCTAACATGTGCATTTCATAAATGATATTTGACAAGAAAACAAACGATCATAATGATTAACACTGACTTGAAAAATTGATAAACTTGTTAAACACCCACAAAATTAAAAGACTACAATTTATTCTAAAAAGCCTGTTGGACCTACTTTCTTTCTCAATTTGACATACCCCTCTAAACCACCAATGAATCTGAATCACCAACTCCCCACTCGAACGCCTCTGGTCAGAAACACTGGTCAGTGCCTAGCATATGCTATAATAACTATACTGGTGTTGTTATAATTGAATTGTGTCGGTTTTAAGGAAACCTGCACACCACAAGGTGTGCTACTGGTTACTCTAGTGTTGGAAAATGAACTTTCAGTGATTGAGATGGGATTGGTTTTAATTGACTATTTACGACGGTAGGATGTTCATTTTCCTAAACATACGTTAGAAAAGCTGAAGTAGAGATAAACGATATGGTTATCCGTAGGTTATCCGTTATGAGTGCACTGCTTCGATACTGATGAAGTAAATGTCGGGGAAACAGTAGTGTATTTTTGTATTTTCTAGTACAATATACTCCTTCGATGCCAATGAAATAAATATCTGGAAAATAATACTGTGTTTGGATTTTCAAATATTAACATTATAAATATAAAATAAAGTGGTGTAACCTAATTGTAAAGGTATCTTTGACTGCGGTACAAGAGATGACGGGTTCAAACCCCGAAATGCCCATCAGAACACGTTTGTATAATAAGACTTGGTTCTTTTTTACCTTGGAACAAATGCCTCTGGTGTTGGTGCAAGTTTATTGACCGATTTCCGTAATTTTGGTTTCATTGGATACGAAATTAAATTTGACATAACTTTTTCTCTCGATAATTAAAAAAATTAACAATTTCTAGGTTATTTTAATTTAAAAATTAATTCGCGTTAATATTTTTAATCTCTTTAATATTTAAAAGATACATGGCAAATTTTAAAATAATCGATTGAAGGTATAAAGTATTTTGTAAAAATACAAAATGGCAGTATGCAATTTCGGTCATACCCCCATAGATTTTTTGGGTACTTTGACCCAATAAGCCACAACAGAGTTTGGTGACGGACTTTTTTTAGTGTGTGTGTGTGTGTGTGTGTGTGTGTGTGTGTTGGGCTCTAAAGAAGCCTAGATACGTGAGTATTGGTCCGATTTTTATGAAATTTGGTATGTTGGTAATAGTCCATGGTATCTCGAGTGTTTTTTTTTAATTTTAGATTTTCAAGGGTATTTTTAAAAAGCGTAAAACCCTCAAAAACACCTAAAATGAAAATTTATCAAAAATAGCTCTAACATATTTTGATAACATTATATTATTTAGTCCTTTATGAGGAAAACAAAATGACACCACCCTCATTTAAAAAAAAGGAAAAGTAAAAGGTAAAGAAAAATATTTTTTTGAAAATATCCGCAGAAACAATAAAGGTACGTATGATTTGACGACCACCATTGAATCCAGCTTAAGGAACTAAACAAATTAGTAGTTTTAACCATTAGTCTACGACTAACGGTTCCAAAGAAAAGTTAAATTTAATGTCCGTGGTAAACTCAGTACGTACATTGTCTGAGAGCGCCCAATGTTATTTTTATGGAGAATGTTTAAAAATCATTTTCTTCCTTATTTCCCAGCCGTTTTCCATGAAACTTGGTATGCAGCATAAGGTCACATCACCCAGCAACATCACTCAAAGATATTAAGTAGTCCCCATGAACTAACAAAAAATTTAAAAATTTACTTAAAAAAGAAGATAAAAATGAAAATATATAAATTAGTATAAAAGTTTAGTATTTAACATAAATGTGACAAACAAAATTGTATTTCTTCTTCCCACATCCCCATTCTTCACGCTTCACCCCGCTACCTAACCACGACCCAACCCCCGCCACCCATCCTCTTCCCTCTATCCTCTTATTATGACTTTTTTAATTATTATGTGTCACTGTTATTTTATATATAGCTACTGTATTTTAAGGTTACATGTCATATTCGAAATACAATGTTCCTTTGTGACAAAATGTAATCAGTTTTGCGTAAAAATTGATTTATTGCTGAATTTTAAATGATTGTATTGATCTAGACAGTTGTTAGTTTTAAAGCAGAATATTATATATTTAAAATGACAAGCGAGTTAATAGCGAAAATTCTATTCAAGTTTGTAAAATGTACATACTGTTTTACAGTGTCAAAGATTTAAAAAAACTGACTTATAGAACTGGTCCAGACCAGTAAGTTATATTTGTAGCTAAAAAAAGCGCATGGTCTTTATTGCTAAAATGACATTATGGCTACGACTTTTACCGTTTTACGCCGGTATTTTAAAAAACAACTCGACTTATAGTTCCGGGACCAGTTTTATTCGGCTTTACAGTTCATTATATATAACACTCTACATTTGACACTTTAATTAACGCCTAAAACAGCATGGCCTCAATTTATGGGGTCTACTGAAATATGGGCGTAATCTTTCACTAGCCGTAATTTGCTAACGAAGCCATATGAACACATCCTTATATTCTCTCCGTGTCTTTATAAATCACCCCTTTGCTTTATAATACATACAGGGTGACAATTAAGTCTTAGGACGACTCTATAGCTTTAAAATGAAAAGAGATATGACAATCAAATTTGGCATCTAACTGATATTAATACGTTTCTCTTTGTGTTTATGGTGATCGGACAAATGAGTACGGCCCATGGGTAGTACGCTAGAAATCTTAAAAGTTAAGCACAGATTGATATTGACGTTAAATTCTTAAGTCTAAAGTCTTAATTATTAGAAAACATCACCGCAAACCTTATCTCAAAAGGTTTATCCAAAACAAAATGGTAGTGATTTGAAAATTGAAGGTTATTAATTACAAACATTCTCTTTCCTATTACTGCTTCGTCCTTTCATTACCATGACAACTCCTGGATGGCCGAGGATTAAAGTTATTGACTAGTCTCATGCGCTGGTCAACTTAACGAAATCGGAGGTAAAGGTTTTGGAATTTTGGAGACACGACAGGTTAAAAATATAGAGTAACTCATCCTAAACAAGGTTGACAAGCGTAAGGGGACGTGACTCTTAAACAAGTGTACCAGTACGTGGTTACGTGATCGAAGAGCGGGATACGTGATGGCACGTTCTACGCGAGACGTGACCGTTGAGTCACGGCAGCTCGTCACTCCGTCATCTCTCCTTGTCATGTACAGGGTGTTAGAAAACGTGTACCAATACTACTGCGATTGTACTCTGCACAAAAGTAAGAGAACTACTGTACTTGGTAGTTATATCTACAAGATGGCGACTAAGTCTTAAGACGACTTTATAACTGTAAAAGTAATAATCATAACCAAATTTATCTTATCATATCATCCTAATTGTTAAGCCACTCAATCGTAAGCCACCTACAGTATTTATGTACATAGTGATCGGATGTAACTTATTGGGGCGGGCCATGGGAAGTCAGTGGAAAATCTTAAAGATAAGAATTGGTTTATACGTATTTCAATTTAAATGCCTATTTGAAATTAAAACAATGCCGTAACCCGTTCATAAAAAGGCTGAAACAAAACAAAATGGCAGTAGCCTACTCTAAAAATGGAACGTTATTAACTTCAAACTGCTACCAGTTTCTTTTGGATCGATCTTTTGAGATCCTGGTTAAGCAAGCATTGTGTTGCAATTTAAAATATGTACAGTTAGATTCCAAATTTATCTTATTCTGTAACTTAAGAATTTTTAAATCCGTTATAGGTCAATCTAATAGGAGTTAAGGGAAATTCATAAAATGCAGCATATGTCAAATTTAGTATTAAATTTTAGGTTATTTTTTTAATAAATTGAATTAATTTTCACTCTGTAAATAAAACCATAATCTAACCTATTTCCCACAGTGAAGTAAATACTGTACAAACATTCTGCCTGGCAAGGCCTACGCAGTTTTGACTAGCCAGAACTGGTATGTCTTCATTCAAGAATGCAAAATACTTTGCCATATAATACTGAATCCCACGATTAATCATGGAATGGGTTATTTTGATGATTAGCATCTGGCTTATGTAAGAAAAGTATAAGACCAAAGAATATATATAATATGGAGTGTCTCGAACATTTATACGAAGGTTGTACAAAAATCGAATACAGTAATTTTGAGTCCTTTGGAATTTTGTGTCCATCGTTTTGTTAATACCGCTCAATAAATGACTTATGGATGCAGACTCCGGGCTTTGTTATACTGTATTGAATAAAAAACTGTTCAAAACGGACGTTCGGACACTCTAATTGGCCTAACAAGAGAAACCGAGGACACGTGTATTGGTCACGTGAGTCGTGGACCAGGTGAACGTGGTAATGACTCTGGTGAGAGCTGGTGCTGGAGCTGGCAACCCAGCAATCCTCTGGTCTCTGGACCTCTACTTGATCGTTAACTATGTAGAAGTGGATACATTTGGAAAACATTAGGATTGTCCAAGAACGTGGGGAATGGAATCTGGTCGCGCTGCTATCCAGGTTACCAGCTCGGCTGTCAGAGTAAAGTAGCCGGGGTTGGTAACAGGGTAAGAGCAGGTAAGAGCTGTCCTGGAGCAGGAACAATGTACTGATTCAATGATGGTCTGTCAATTATAGTTGATAGTAAACCCATTTGGTGTTTTCATATTGTTTATATCATCTTAATTATTAGAATTATTTTTTGTTCAGGAGATTAAGAGATCCCATTTCTACTGACTAGTTGTTAGCAGTATATTTTTCTTTCTTTCAGTCAATAGTTACACATGGTTTGTTTTTTGTGGGGAAATTGAAGTAAGGTTAAAGATATCGTCATTCTTAAAAAAAGGATTTGAGAGGAATGACTGTTTATAGTTTTAGATACCACTGTAAATAAATTTACTGTTTAATAAAAGTAAAAATCTTAATTGAGATAAATTTATATATTTATGAGATTTCTAAGTATGTTACTAATGAGTTACCTAATCTCACCTTTAGAAATGATGTTCATGAGCTAGTACAAGAAATATAAATAATGTTGATTATGCTCGTTGTAGATCTTCTTAGACTTTGTCATCTCGCCATAGGCTTGGGAATTATTTACAGTTTGTCCAAAGTTAGGACCTGTTATCAATGAGAGAAGTATAAATATACTGTATGATTGACTATACTGCACCCTCTTTACTCACTTAGCAAATTTATGTCTTTAAAAACTGTGCCATTAGGCTCGGCTTATTTTGTTTTTAATCTCAGTGTATTTGTTTGTTGTTTTTGTGATTCAATGTTCCTAAATTGGCCTTAAAACCTCAAATACCTATCACCACAGGCATCGGACCTGTGCGGTGGATTAAAGCCAGTGAGGTACCGTAGCGGTCACAGAAGCTAACCGAAGGTGACCGCTCATGATCTGACAGGAGTCGCCGGCCGCTGGTTTCGATCCAGCAACCTTTGCAAAAAGTGAGGAAAAAGTGAGATGGAGTAATACGCCTTAACGAAAACTGTATGAGGGAAGATTTCCCTATGATTCTCCTGTGTGAATAATTGTCCGGAACGTTTCAGTTTAGTATTCCCAACTCGATGAGAAGATAAAATCCCTCGCGTGACAACGCAGTCTACAGATTCCATGATAGTTTTCCTGTCAAGTAGTTGTTAAATCGTAAAAATTAGAAATATAAAACCGACACGGTAACACAGGGACAAAGCGCTGGCCCAGTAAGTCAAAGGTTGCTGGTTCGAAACCAGTGGCTGGCGACTCCTGTCAGATCTTGAGCGGTCACCTCTGTAGAGGCTAATGACTAATGCCGCTACAGTATCTCTCTGTTTTTAATTCACCGCACAGCCCCTAGGCCCATGGCGAATAGGCCCAGTTGAGGTAAACAATTTCGGAAAGTCTTTTAAAACGATGGTATTAAAATAAAATTATCTTACTTATATTTAAATAAGAAATTAGTTTAAAAAATCCCTTCAGAAATTTTCAAGTACTGTACAATCTTTTCTACTGTACAATCAATCCTATAGCCGCAGTATGTAATGGCTTGGGAAGCGAAAAATTCTGTACACCCGTTGAGATCGACAAGCAAAGTTTTAAAATGCTCTCAGGTAATAGATATTAAAATATTTGTTCTATGTACGAGGATACTGATTATCAATCAGCTTTTTAATTGATAATAATGTAAATTTTGTTTCAGGTACGGGTAAACAACATGGTCGTAAGTAAATAAAATTATGCTTATGGGAATCAATGACAATTTTAGTTCTATTTCTTGTGAAATATGAATGACTGTCAGCTAACTTAGGAGCAAAATTGTTTATGCTTAGTTTTTAGCAGTCATTTTCTTTAAAAGGAAATATGGCTTTATCGACTAAAATCTTATATGGAGTTGAAGTAAAAATAATAATTAAGAATGTAAACAAACAAAAAACAATGCAATGAAACAATTGATCAATATTTTATGGGTTTACAGCATTTGAGCCATAATTGTGATTTTAAAGCTTTTTGAGCTAAACAAAACTAAGAAGCTCACGTTATAGGTGCTTTTAGCGAACTACATTCCTTAGAGTCACGTAGACGTATACTAGAGAACAGTTCTCTCACTCTAAAACAAGCATAATAAATGGCCAAGCTTTGTCACTTGACTTTTTATGTAAATGCACTAGCATCTTCTTCCACTACTTGTATAAACAATGAATTTCTAAAAGTAATTAATGTATCCGAATCTATAACGTTACCTGCCTCCTTCACCCAAAAATGTTATTTTTGTGGGAAAGCATTGCACCTACGGAAAATATGTCCCTCAAGAGAATCTCTTTTTAAATCTTGTGGTAAGCTTGATAATTTCTCTGTCATATGTCGTTCCAGGAATAAAAGTTTTGCACTAATATAAGCAGACTCCAGGCAACAATAGAATATACAAGTTTAATCGCTAGTATATATACAACTGTAATAATACAACTGTAATCGCTACATTGTGTCTCTCCATCATTGATGTAAATATCAATGGAGTCAATGCAAAAGCTTTAGTATAATATATTGAGGTAATAAATGCTTTGGTGATTAACAGGAAACCTTTATTCGATTATTCGAGGCTTTATTCGACTAAAAAATTAGATGTAGTTTAAGTGCAATAGGATGAAGTAAAAAATCACGTCTTCAAATACTACTAAAAACCATATAAGTTACTAGTAGTAAAACCATATAAGACTTAAGTTTTTACTTCATCCTATAGTAAAACCAACATGTATAATGCCAATCAAGATGTTATTGAAGTGCAACAAAAGAATAGTTAAGAATGTAAACATAACAGTTGACATACGAAACGTATGAAATAAATATTAATAATTTACAAATAGGTAAAAAGGAAATGAATTATATCAACTGGAGAATGAAAGTGTTATGCCATGCGTCGGTTGCACTTTCCTTCCTCGGAAGGTCACGAATGACTACCCCCGCCAGCCAGATGGTCCCATTCACCACCCTCTGTAGTTATAGTAATTTGATTTCCAAGAGGCATCCATGAAATACTAGATCCAATATCCTGCCGACTCCTATAATCTACCTCCTGGCTGGTCCGTAATTGTTGGATATTATAGGCTTTGACTTTTATCGGGACTAATTTTCAGTGGATTTGGATGTTATTGCATGTAAGAAATAACATAGATGGCCTATATAATCTTGTTTTAAAAATATAAAACATTAAAAAGGTATACTTGCATTAGAATAATTTCAAAATTCGATATTATAGCTGGAAAGAATATTGATAGGTTGCTCTTACTATAATAGTGGTTATATACAGGGGTGGTTGAAAGTCCCGGAACGGCTTAATATTTTTAATATTAACTATCCCACAAAAGTAAAACTTTACAAATTGAATTGAGGACTAAAATACTCATACTAAAATACCTTTAGTCTGGTCAAAATATCAACCTGTGCTTCTATTTAAGGTTTCGCACTGATTCCTTGTGGGCAGTTCCCCATCTGAGGTTGATAGTCTGTAATAGGCTAAAAATCAGGTCACAATTCAATTTGCTAAGATTCGTTCTTGAAGTATAATTAATTATAAAAATATTAGCCGTTCTGGGACTTTCACTGCCCATGTAACAGGATATTTTTCGTACTCTAACGAAACTGTCCCAAAAATATTTGAGTTGTCTTGGGATTCACTCTTTAGGAACGTATTCGAAACTAAAGGTATTTTCTAGTGTAGAAAGAACGCAATAAGTAGTGTTAAATTGTACTCACTTCTGTTTGAAGTCAAACACGGCGTTTTTCTGAATTATATCGAGTCATCAGAAAGAGAAAAAAATAAAATTATAATCAATCAATCATTATCTTTATTGATACATAATATAAATTTTGATAGTGTCAGTCATAAATTACCATAGTAAAGCTACAGTGTGTTACCATAATCTACTTACAATTCTATTATAATATTACCCAATACACCAAATACAATACCCAAATGAGTTAGAGAAAAGATTCTTCTTGGGAATACGAAATAAGGGCTTTTCTATTAAATAGTTTTAAAATTTAATTCATCTTTAACGTAAGTTGGTAGCTGTTTAAGGTATTTAAATACGACTACGGGGCTTTCAAAAACTTTTAATCTGTAATAGTTCAGAGTAATATTTTTTTCTAGTACGATACGAATGGTCATCTGTGACAGGGAGTGCTAATTATCACTTTTTGCCATTATGATGGCGTCAAAAATGTATTGTCCATACACAGTTAACGTGTTTCAGACTTTTAATTTATTTTTTTTTACATTTTCTTGAAGATCCAATGTCATTATAATTCGAATAACCTTTTTTGTTGCCTAAGTTGAGTCGAGAAAATTAAGACCAAATGATAAATAACAATAAATGTTAGAAAAGTGTGTGTCCCTTAAGGGTTTTATACTACCAAACGATGAAATCCAATATAGAGAGAGTAAGTGAAAATATTAGAGCTCAATTTAGATGAAACTATTTCCAGATGTTCATTCCGACTAAAATTCTGATCAATAATTAATTGTTAATCCTAAAAATTTATTTCAATTTATTGCATATTATAGATCATTACAGGTCAATTAGATCTGTTGTTGTTTGCAATAAAGATAGTTACCCAGTACTTGAGACTGGATGTGAGACGATTTTTTCCAACTAAATCTTAACTTGCAATATTTTAAATTAAACATAAACATGTCTAAGTGACCGAGCTTACTGCAGGCTGACCGACTTCGATATGCTCCACTAAAGCGATGAAAAATGCGACCTTTATCCAGTGGCACGAGTTAATTCCCCAGCACACTTTCTCAATCAAGATATCTCTCGGATATTGAACGTTTAAATATTACTTGGAAAGATACGGGGCACTTATTAATTACCTAGACCCCCTTAAATTTGAACCCAACAGGTAAAACCATAAATAAAAAATAATTTCCAAGCAACTAGATTTATTAAAAGCTATACAGGGTACTTACAAAAATGGTTTAAACATTTAGTCGAACAATATAAAAAAAACTTTATCAACCCCACAGAACGTTGTATGTAGCACTTAAACACAGATTTATTTTATTTTATCTAACTAACTGTATCATGGTTAATAATAAAAAATTGAAATTGCCTTAATCAACCAAGTTGTTCGAAGAGTGCAGTTGAAATGTTCACGGTTTGTAATTGTGAAAACTCGTTTTGAAGTTTAAAATCACAAGTTACTTCATTTTCATTGGAAAAGTCGTCAATTTTTACATACACGCCACTTCGAATACATAATTAAAAAAAGACTCACGTTGGCATTTATACAGAAACATTTAGAAACACTTATACATTTTGAAAAAGTTAAAAAATAACTTTATACTGCTACTACAATACGCACTATAAACACGTATGAGTCATATGTCAACATCTACCAGCGATATACATGTCCAAACAAACTAACCAAATTTTTCAAAATTTCATAAGTGTGTCTAAATGATTTTGTGTAACTCTCAACTTGAGGGTATAATAATGTGTTTGAAGTTATGTTTTTGTGGAAGTTTATGACTTTGCCAATCAAAAGGGAATAACTTGAAAATGAGTTTTCACAACTCGAAACCGTGGTAGTTTCAACACCTCTGTTTAGTCCACTTGGCTGATAAAGGTAATTTAATCCTTTCATTCATTCGTATAAGTGATCCAGATACAATCATTAAATCATGGTTAGGTCTAATACTGTTCATCACTAATTCAGCTATCCTGACCTGGTTCCACTCTAATTCAAACTGAGATGAGGTCGAAATAATTAGTAAACGCCAGATAAGATACTAGAATACTGAGCTTCATTACTCCATAGATCCTTTGTGCAAGTACTGTATTTTTGACGCGTTGTACCCCAATCGAAAACATTAAAAATGAAATAATTGCTAGTTCGAAAGAAAGCGATAAATTACCAAACAATGCAACGATATATCTACAATGAGGTTCAACAGTTATCTGGAGTACAATACTGCAGATTTACTAAAGCAACTATTGTATATTGCTGCAGGGGTACTACAGGAGCGTTTTATAGGACCCGTACTATTTTTAACAAGCGCTTCGCCCAAAGCCATCGCCCCTGGGTACTACAGCAATCTGCTGTAAACTGCTGCAGGGGTACCACAGCGGTGTATTATAGTAGGACCCTTACTGTCTAACAAGCGCTTCACCCCAAGTCATCGCTCTTGGGTACTAAAGAAATCTGTTATATAATGCTGCAGGCGTACTTCAGGGGCGTTTTATTGGACCCGTACTGTTTCCAACAATTAGCTTCACCCCTAGCATACATATCCTAGTAGCCCAGGACACGCGCGTTTAACAGTGAAAGTATAACGCATCCTTCCAGTCATTGTCGGTGGCGAGGAGAGGAGAGGAAAGGAACAGAAGAAAGTTGTGAGTTGTGTCAAGGACGTTAATACCGGGACCGGTTCCGGTGGTAAACAGGAAGCGAACGTGGCTAGCTCGTGTGTAATTTCTATTTATCACATAGGCACCAGTAGGGACCGCGAGTTTCTCTGTGCCGCACGGATCCGCGCCGCCCAAACATGGAAACCGGTCCCGCCTCGATTATGTCACTTGATCGCCACTCAGGAAATACTCGGCACCGTCACTTGTACAAATCCTCGGAGTCGATCGATAAGGCTTATTTCATGCTGGAACTTCCATTTCTTACAGCATTACTGATCACTTGACTCAATTTGACACATCAACCTTGTAACAATATTTTTACGACTACGGTGTAACCAGTAATACTGTTACTAAATTAAAATTGGTCTTAATGGGGTCAAATGTTTTGTACCTCCTGCAGACTCTTGTGAAATTTAAGCGTACAATAAATGTTTTCATTACACACATATTGAGATAAACCTTATATTCTGTTTATTTTTTTCTAGGTCACTTTGGATATCGAAATATATGAGAATACGAGGTATAAAATGAATTGACGGAGGGGTTAGCAAATTAAATATCGAACATACTTGGATTTCAAATCTACAAAAAATGCTCTTTACCAAAATAGCAGTTCAAAAACCACCCCGTACCTCAGTAATTTTAATAGTTCCAAATGTTCTCCTGATCTGTTTTTCGCTTAATCGTAGTGTTAATGCGGTGTGTATTTCCGCCGATAAACCTCGTATGCATCGTATGGTCAAATTCAGATGTGTACTTTAAGAAAGAGAAAAATGTATATGATATTTCATCCCCACCAATCGAAGTCATACTTGTGTAGAAAAATAAGTTTCATCTCAAGATTAGTCTAGAGCGTTCAAATATTTTTGTTACTACTCTTAATACAGAAAAGTAGTAATCAAATTCGTTAAGAATTTTCTTCTTTGGGGTTTTTGATAAAAGTATTGGAGCAGGTTAATATCGCGTGGCGGTAAACGTACTGACAAAAAGGTGACGTAAATACAGTAGCTGGTGCTCAGCCTAACCTACTTGTACCGTAGAAGAATAGACCCTCTAAGTGGAAGACAATGTGGAGGCTATGCAACAACGGCACAAAGGAAGATTGGCTGTGCTTTTACCTCGACGAGACTCGTGTTGTGATGTGTTCCGACACGAGGTGACAGTCTGAGCTGTGAATGCATTCGTTTAAACATCCTCGTCTCCTCCGATGGACGGTTTACAGTGGAGCTTTTTATGAATTTTTCTATAAATCGACAAGTATTACCCACACTAACAAGTTAGTCCTTTTTTTTGCTAGTTTATAAATCGAAATTGAGATTAAAATTATTGATCGTTTGGGATGATTGTGAGTCGGCGCAATACAGTACTGGTACTACTGGACTGTCCTTAGTAGTGACGGGTTCTTTTATCACCTTGGTTCCTCCAAAATGAACCTGAATATACAATATTTCTTATGAGTACATGGCACTATTGGTATTTAAATACTACTAAAAACACCAAATGGTGTCAAAATGTTTTTAAAAGTACCTGTTTTAAACAAACTACGGTTTATCATCAGCTTTTTTTGCTTGTATCTTTGCCAGAGGAATCTTAATCAAGTCAATGGGCGATTTCACACAAACACATTATGGGAACGAGGTTCCATTGGGCATCCCGGGATTTGTAACCCATGACCTCTTGAACCGAAGTCCAAGAAGCAAATCTAGTAGCGTCTTAAACACCCAAATGGAAGGTCTTCACGGATGGTTTTCAATTTGCTAGCTTACTAAGAGTGTATTTCATAAGCATTAACATGAATTACACTTAAAGAGTCCGCAATCCCTCATTCATCTTGGATTTTAGTTTATCTAGGAAATTGCATACTCCATTTTTTATCATCAAGAATATGATTACTTGTTAATTCATAGATAGACTTGGTGGTAGGTTATATCTTTTGTGAAAAAATTATATTTTAAATTCCTAGCTAACAACTTTATCTGTAACTTGACACCTCAACCATCTGTTACGACTAGTGTGTGGCCAGAAACACTTTGACAAAATGAACATCGTTCTTGTGGGCCCGAAACGAAATAGTTCGCCAGTAAGGCAGAGTCTTTACTTCTAAAGAGTCTGAGGTCTCCAGCTCTCAAATTTATTTAATTTACAAAAAAATTTATTTTTCTAGGAATGAATTTTCTCGTTTGTTCGCTTGGAATTAGTGTCCAGAGGGGGTGTTTATTTGACGTGCTATGGCGGTCTGTTGGAGTTGTTTGTGCAATATGACTGTTCGATTAGTAATCCGGAATGCGTTTTACCATGAACTGCAAAACAATAATGTTATCCGCTATTTATCTTTACTTTTGCACTACCGATGGTAGATAAAGCACAATTCGTGTTTTATCTAATCAACCTGACTCAACGGGTAAGATTTTACTGGCGTAATGATGGTGTAAGGGTGATATAAACCTTTAACATATTTTTTTGTTTTTCAGAACTTTAATTTTACATTAAATTTACATATCCAAGTTATATTTTATAAGAAACACACTGACTAATCTGTCACCTTAACACGTATACTCCTATGTTCACATTCAATTCTAAATGATAGCTGATAACCGATTCATTCATCGAGCGTAGATAATGTGATTTAGGGTCCCTCATTCACGAGACCTGGTCTTCTTACCTCATCTAACTCCTCGGTCTTGATAAACCATTCAGTTTATGATTCATGTTGGATTTTGGGCATTTCGTCGTATTCGAAACCTCTCCCTGTGGGTTGGCCGTGTTATAAAGACTGGGTCTATCTGTATCAGATTTTGACGGGTCACTGATATTCCATGGCTATCTTCAACGCTTTGGGATGATGGCATAATCTCGGTGGTGGTTAGGCACGTCTGCGAGAGATGGATGACGTTCATCACAGATGCGTCGTGAGTGTTTCGATGAAGACAGAACGCTCAGTTATAGAACTGTCTATCTCTTCCTGGAAACCGATGACTAGGGAGGTAGCGTCTCCTACAATCTAGCTACCTAGAGATCACGAATTGTGGATAGTTATAAGCGATGGCCTCCCTGGCGTGGGTTAACTTTGAGTACTACGTTCATCCGTAAAAACCATCCTCATAATTAGATACTTCGTAATTCAGAAAACAGTGTGGTTTGAATCCCACGTTAAACTGTAACCCCTTTGATGACATCGATTGTTGGGCTACTTAGTTACAGTCTTGTCTTACATGTCAGAAATGAAACTACAAGATCGCGCTACAATCATCTTGCTCTCATTTCTCATTCATAGTGACCTTAAAATACCTACCTGGTCACCATTTAAGTAAAAATATCAACGTATCAAAATTTGAGGGCCTTATGATTCGGTTCTTGGACTGCAGCGCAGTCGTAATCGCGCGCAAGACAAGGGATGCCCAGAAGACTTCAGTTGATGTGATCAGGTAGGACAAAAACACCCGCCCCAAAAATAAAATCATCCAAAAATTTTACTGGCCTGCTGACCACTACAACTTTTTATAGGATTATTTTATGGAAAACGCTAGTTCAACATCTTTAGACAAAGTCGCACTGCTCCCTGTTTAGGGTTCGTTCATAAAGCATCCCGCCTCACGAAAACCAAACAACAGGTTACCAAACGAGGTGCCATTTAGGTTCGAAAAGGTCGGAAAAGGTCAGTCAGGGTTAAAAGAGAAATTTGTTTTGTAACAGATCATCCGTGCAAACTGCCAAAACCAGTTGCGTAAAAATATCTCTTGCGTGTTCCTCAATTTGCGGGCCGGTCCGAATTCTGTCCTAGATAATACCCCTACAGTTATCATGTTTCTCAATCTTCGATGTGGATGTAATGGCATCGTCGTACATACCTTGCGTTGATTTAACTTCGCGGTTTACATATACATTTGGAAATTATGTTAAATTACATTGGAAATTGGACTCATCATACAGTGATTTTTTTTATTTTGCTTAACGTTTGCCACATATAATAGACATTGTGGAAACATGAAATCAAGTTGTAATGTTATTTCTGAAAATTTATATACATTTACGGAATAATCGTACTATAATAATTTTATCATACATTAGTTTTTGTTATTTCTTTGTTACACAAGTATAAAATGTATACGAAGTCGTATTCTGCTTTGCATCAATGTCTAATCCTTAAATTATTTTAGATTTTATTATATGAATTAAAATCCATTGTTACACTGTTGAAGCGACATAAAGAAATTATAAACCTTGTGTAATTTATAATTTTTATAAAACTTCCAATAAATGTATAAAATAAAAACGGATGTGTTATTTTGATATTTATAATAACGAACACTTTAGAAAAACTGAAAGAAGAGTTTATCATAAATCGATTATTCATTTAATTCCCATTCCTCATATAGGCAATATAATATTTGCATATTATACCAAGATAAAGTGGAATCAGTGAGTCAAGATTATTACATTCATGACGTAAAATGGTAATATTCAGTTTGCAATGAGTCCCCATCGATCAGTATCAATGTACTGTATTGTTGTTTGAAATTTGCGCATATTTCCCCAAAATTTTGTACTGGTTTTACAACGCAAACACCCTCTCTCACATGAATATCGTATAATTGTTTAGTTTATTTATTATTAGATGGAAGTTGTAAGGTGGTTTTGTTTCTTTAGTTAGTCCTTTTCAATAGTATAGATTAAAGTAAATATTGCAGTGTCATAACAAAATCACTTGTCATGTTATCCATAACAAAACGATAGTATAACTACGTATAATCTTTTAATAAAGGATTTGAAATCTTACTATAAGTAGTAAAATTAAAGAAAACATTTTTATCATGATGTCGAATTATTTATTCTAAACCGTTCATTACTATTACTTACGAATAATTTGGCTTGCTGGTCATTCAAAACATATCCAGAAGCCTTAAATATGTTCTAATAAATTCGTTTTGTTATTGAATGTAGAAATGACATTTATAAACAATTTCAAGACAAAGGGTCGTATTCAATAATCATAGTGCTGGAAATATTAATGATTTAAAACTATAAAATGGATTATTAGACTTTTTGAATTTGTAATTTTAAAATGTCCACCACATACTTTTTACAAATTTATATTTTTTATCGTTTTTGAAACTGGTTACTCAACAAGCACAAAGCACTCGCATGAAATAGCGCAAGAAAGGGGTTTAATTGTACTCATACTACCATTAAGTCTGCAATACTTCCACCATCTTGGATTAATGTACAAGATGGAAATGTGGAATCACCATTCCGAAATAATATACACATAATGTACAATTTTATGCTAATATTTAACTTACGTTAAACATACGTTGGTTTAATTTTCGTTACATTAACGTAACGAAAATGTTAGTTTTTCAAAGCATTATTTAGGGAATTACGTTTTCCATTTTTTTATTTTGCCATTATTAAAAAAGATTCAGTGCTCTCACAAAATTAACATTGTTCTTACGTAAAAATAATAACAACGGAGTAGAGAATGTTTTACAGATTTTACACAAGTTACTGGCTCGTATTGTATGTACTCGTGTACTTCTGCCTCCGTATTTCCACTTAACCGGTATACCCTTTCAATAAATTACAAATCCCATTTCAGTTCTAACTTTGTGGTCAGAGATGCAGTCACCAGTTTTCTCCTACGGTATACCCAATAAGGGAATACCTAATTCTTTTGTTTCACGATGTCCGTATGTTTCGTTGAGTTTCACTATGATAAATTGAAAAGGGTACAAAATAGTTTTGCATTAATTGTGATCTAATCAATTCTTGATTATGTTAAAGAAGTTTTCACTATACGATTTACATTTTTAAAACTGGATTAAATTTTTAACTATTTAAATACATTGGTATATACGTAGGAAAAGTTTTAGTTAAAATGTATTAATAGTTTTAAATGAGATGGTCGGTTTATGTTGTTTAGATTGTTATTGCGAACATTTCCCATCACGATTGGTTAAACGTTACGTTAGAAACGTACAGTTTTGCTACGTTACGGGACCTTGAATCAGAAATCTGACCCCGTTATCAGGTTAACTGAAACCTGGAACATGAGAGAATTAGTGCGTAATCTAGACTAAGCCGGTATAAAGCTGAAAATAAAAATGTTTAAAGCTGTAAAAAAGTTGCATAGAATACGACTTTTTGCTAAGTATTTTCTGTAAGTTTTTTTCTGATTTAAACAGTTTTATTTTGTGTTTTATACCAGTTTAGTCTGGATATGAACTAATTTTTTTATGATCTAGGCCCCTGCTTACCTGAGGACAGGATCAGATACCAGATGGTTTGTTATTACTGAAAGACCATCATGGATTGATCCTGAAGACTTAGCAATCTATTATTTTTCATAATCTTTCAATTGAAAGCCTCAAAAAAGTTAAGTTTGAAATTTGTACGAAACGCTATATTTTACTGATTTTTGTGATATCGAAATTTATATTTATATTTTCACTTTACGATGAATGATATTTCGACTTCCTTTATGACCAAATAATCATTAATATAAAATAATTAGCTTAGGTTACGTAACCTTTTAGTCTTAGTCGTGAAAAATGCAGAAATCATTTCTTCTAATTGTTTGGGAGTCATTTATTGGTCCATCAGGGAAGAAAATTCTAAATATAAATTTAAAATTAATTACAAAATTATTCAAACATTTTAAAACACCAAACTCGACACTCGTCTTGTGCTGACCAGAAATAGACAACTTGTGTGTAGATGTAATTTATAATGTATACGTTAGTAAATTGTTATTAATATTGTCTTTAATGTTTAATGACATTTTTGAATTTTTTATGATAAACAAATAAATGACTATGGAACATATAGAAGTTCATGTTCATGTACAATTCCTGTAAATTTTTAGGACTGACACTGATAAGAGGAATAACTGAATTACATTCTGAAGGTAAGCATATATGAAAACGAGTCGAATCTAAAGATATTGTGTATGGCTTCATCATCAGGTCATACAAGTATGTCTAATCTTCGTCACGAAGACACGTCAAAACTTCTATATGTGTAAATAATTGTCTTGTGTGAACTTAATGTTTTTTTTTGTTTTAAGAAGTAGTCTTGACGTGTCTTCATGACGAAAGTTTGCCATACTCGTATGACCTGGTGATGAAGTTTTAACTTCGAAATGTGCATAGTCGCACGAACAATAACGAACAGATAAATAAACGTTTGGACAGATAAAGTTAGTAATCTAGTTAATTCTCAAACTACAGTTCAGGAGGCAATAATATATAATGAATAAGTTATGAATATTCATTTACTGGTGAACTCTGGTTAACGAATATGTTATTAAAATATGCATATATTTAAGTTTGTTAAGGTGGACTTCTTCATCGAGAAATTTTTATTTTTATTGCGAATATTATGAAATATTTAAGGTTACGCATTTTATAAAACTGAAATACAATTAGCATTTACAATTGTTTGATGTTGTTTATTTATTCCATAACACAGCTTCCATCTAAATTATAAAATTAATGTATCAAAAATGATACATTGTGATTACACCACTATATGTCATATGGTCATATGGTGTAGGCCTATATTACGCTGTGCAGGGTTTAATTACGTTGATTGGAATACACTAATTGCGTTGCGTTGGAATACGTAAGGTCATTGTTGCAGCGACGCTGTTAGCTTTGTCATGGAGCATACTGCGGAGTTAGGAAAACGCCTCTTCAGATGAAACAACCAATGACGAACCCATTATGTTATGTTTTTCTGAAATAATCGGTTTTGATAAATTTAACATTGCAGGGATATGAACATCCCGCCCCCAAAGACACTACAAAATTACCGTTAGAATAATCATGATCATTGATAATTTTATATGCATTATTTCCCTTAGAGAATTTTTACGTTGTTTGAAAGAATTGAATTTGAATAAAAAGGACGGGGCTGACCGAGTAACAATGTTTTATCAAATTTACTTATTATCTTTTTACGTTCTACAATTATTTAAGATTAATTTAGTGTATATCTTACATTCCAGCGATTTCATAGCTAAGTTATTTATAGCCAACATTTTAGAGGAATGGCCGACGTGATTCAGCCCCAAAGGCTGTTTTTTCCGATTTTTCGAAACTGTGCTTAGTTCTTACATTTTACGTCACATTTCAGAAAGTAATTGAGTTATGATTACCTAATTGTCACGAGATCTACGTTATTTTTATCCCTGATTTACAAAAAAAACGTTTTTCTTTGGTTACGAACCTGAAAAATGTGATTAAAATTCTATTCAAAAACTATGCAAAATCAATTTAATCGTTTATTGCAGAAACCCCAGAACCAACAATTTTTCAATTTTAGGCAAATCGAAAAACTTATTACTTTCAGAGTAACGTAAATTGTAATTTGGTAATATTTCACTGTTAATTACTAAGGTATTGAAAGTCTTGGATATTATTCTAAATCATCAATCATGACATACTATCGCACAAAACGATATTTAAATATACTTTCAATTATGGTGTTCCAACCATAAATTAATTTTCAAAAAAATGCAGATGTTGACTTATTTAAAGTATGAAACAATTTTTTTCCTTTTCATTCATTGGCACAAACACAACCACAACTTCCAAAATCATTATGTTCAAAAAATAAATTAACTCCGAGGTGGTTGCAAAACCCCACAACTGCAGTCATTTTGGGGGCCCTTGAGGCATTAACCTAATAATTCTATTTACTGTTGAAAGCCTTTAGGATAGTCATAGATTTGTAGTTTCTGCACCAAATGATCAATTTTTAAGCTGGAAATAATTAATTTCCAAACAAGTTAAAATAAAAAATTAGTTATGAGGTTTTTCAAATACACGATTAAATTGCGATGACTGGGTCAAACCCCTTAAATACGGGTAAAATGAGAAGAATGTAGTTACCAGGGGTGGAGGGCGCGTGTAGAGACGAACACATGCGCGTCACACTAGTCACAGCACGTCCACTTCCTAGGCACAGGCGCAGAGCAACTGACGCGGCGACGCGCACGGCAGACGGCAGACGGCAGACCACTCTCACTGTCGACGCGGCGCGGCGCGGCGAGGCGCTGTTGCCTGTTACCACATACTTCACGCACCACACGGGACCTTGCCGTCCACCCTTACGTCACCACCTCACCGGTGCGTAGGAAGGTAGAGAAGTACTAGTCTCCGTGACAAGGCTTGTTGTTGATTAGGGAGATTCGGAGGCCCGGAGCAATCCCGGTCCGAACGTGAGATAGTTGTCCCTCACTTTGATACAATGACCTGTGTGGACACTAATACAATCGCAGCTTATAAACACAAACCGAACCTGATGTGAGTATGCGCCACTCTAATACCTGGACTTGTAGACATTAATACAATCATAGTTTGTGAACACAATCCAACATGAGATAGTTCTCCACCACTTTTATACCAGGAGCTGTGGACACTAATACAATCGCAGTTTATAAACATAAACCGAGCGTGAGATAGTTCTCCCTTACTTTGATACAAGGAGCTGTAGTCACTAATACAATCATAGTTTGTAAACACAATCCAACATGAGATAGTTCTCCACCACTTTTATTATTACAGCTCCTGGTATTAACCAGGAGCTGTAGTTACTAATACAATCGCAGCTTATAAACATAAACCGAGCGTGAGATAGTTCTCCCTTACTTTGATACAAGGAGCTGTAGTCACTAATACAATCATAGTTTGTAAACACAATCCAACATGAGATAGTTCTCCACCACTTTTATGCCAGGAGCTGTGGACACTAATACAATCACAGCTTATAATCATAAACCGAACGTGATATGAGTCTGCGCCACTTTAATACCAGGAGCTGTAGGCACTAATACAATCACAGCTTATAATCATAAACCAAACATGATATGAGTCTGCGCCACTTATTAAAGTGGTAGCTCCTGGTATTAACCAGGAGCTGTAGTTACTAATACAATCGCAGCTTATAAACATAAACCGAGCGTGAGATAGTTCTCCCTTACGAACCGAGATCCGCCACTAATACACGCAGTTTTACCTCGATAACAAAATTACCGAACTAGTTTTTTGGTGGTGGGGGTATCCAGCTCTCTGCTATCACTTTGAATATCAATCACTAGTGATTAAAATGTCGTCCGATGTACTTGGTTGAACCACGACTTGTGAAATAGTGTTCCGTTATCGAGTAGTGACGAGGAATACCCTTATATGGCTTGAAAGAGTCAAGTTACACCCCATAAATGAAAAAAAGAGACGGATGAGGAGTTCCATTACATTGTGGCAGATTTCTGGATAAGAAATCAAGCTACTTCATAAACCCAAACAGATGAAGTGTTGCACTAGTTGAGAACATATTAAGAAAAATGATAAAAACTACAGGAAATCATAGCCGCAAAGGAGAGATTGCTGTTTGCTTATAGGGCATAGTCAAAACTTCTTTGCGCAAGACCAAACGCCCGCAGCGGTAGTCTGGAAAATTCGCTCAGCAAGCTATACATACAAACACTCGAGCTTATGATAACATGGTGAGCGAATTTTAAAAGTTCGCGTCCGCCGCGGTAGCGAGCTCGGTGTGGCATGGCCTTTACTTTAATACCAGGAGCTGTAGTTACTAAAACAATCGCAGCTTATAAACATAAACCGAGCGTGGGATAGTTCTCCCTCACTTTGATACAAGGAGCTGTAGACACTATCTGTATATAGTAATATAAACTCTTATACAGTAATCACAAACCGTACGTGTTGTTTTGTTTTTGCTGTTCCCTATATAGTGAATTTTGAATAAGTGTCATAGTACTATTTATATTTATCATAGGAGATTCGGTCTTACACTTATAGAGTAAAATAGATGAATTACTCACAATATTAATGTAGTTGCACCATATGTGGTTTTGTAGGTGTTCTACAACAATAAGAATGATTTGTGAAGCCATGATACTCCAGTGCCAGATCCTTTTGCACTTTGCATGCCGTACAAACCTTCAGTGAAAGTTTTCAGAGTACAGTTATTAACTGTGTCGTCCATTGTTTGTTACTACACCCTGCTATAACACTCACTGAAGGTGTTACGTTTCACCGTTTACAAGGATAGTTTATATGAACTGACTCAGAATTAGGCCCTAACTAACGTTGAGTAATTTTGAGAGTTGTTGAGAATTCAAACAGCGACCTCAACGTGTTCACAATATCAAATGGGATGGAATATTATCAAGTGTGTCTAAACAAAACGCATACGTTGAACCAGCGACAAATGGGGGGTTTGCTTATTTTGGATAGTTTTTCAAAATTGGTTTTCTTTAACCATATTGTTGAAAATATTTGTTATTCAATTTTTATACTTCCCTGGGTTAACGGATATTTTTTTTGACCAGTTTTAATTAAACGATGTTGTGATAGTGTTTAGTACAATTAATTACTATTGAATACTGAAATGGTAGATTTTAATTTCCTTTTTTCAATAAACAGTTTCTTAACTTATTTTTAATATGAAAAGTCGCTATCCGTTTTAACCGGTCACAACGGTTATCTTCAGGCCTTATGATGGTCATTGAGTCTGAAGAATTATTGTGACTGAAGACTTATTGCAACTAAAGACTCTCATTGGATCTAAAGTTTATCATTACAACTGAAGACTCATATTAGGTCCGAAGAATGTCATTGCAACTGAGGATTTTAGTTAGGTCTGAAGACTCTCATTGCGACAGAAGACTTTAATTGTATCGAATGACTCTCGTTGATCCAGAAGAGTTATTCCACCTTATGACTCGTCGCCGCAACTTTTGAAACTTGTGTGATAAAAATATATAATTCAAAAAGATTACAACAACTAGAGTCGCGTCTACGGAGGTTAGATGTATTTAAATAGTATTTAACCATCACCACCAACAGTGAGTCTTAAATTTAGCATGGGGCGAATCCAATGAGGAATTCCCAGTCTGCTTATCCGTCCGGTGCTGGTGCTCTAGGAGTCACGACCAACCGCGGTCGTGGTAAACCAGCCCCATGTAATGGACTAATGAATAGTCATCTCATCTCTGCTTCCAGCCGCTGGAGCAATGAGCATCCCATGCTGCGTGCTTGTCTAGTTGCTCTGGCAAAACGACCTCAAGTGAGGATGGCAGATCCAGAAATTAGAAAACCTCAGCAATGACTGGCTTTATATCCAAATAGGATAATGGGGTCGATTTTCGACCCATCGTTTAAATCAAACAAAGATAAATTGATTGCTAAGCAAAAATGATTCAGATTTCACCCAATAAGATTTATTTATCATTGAGATAAAGTTTTTCTCGTTGTAACAAGAGTTCGCCAATTTTACAAGGATTTTCGATCACATTGGGAGTCCACAATCGACTAAGATCCTAAGTATTAAGAGGGACAAAAAAGAATGTCACACTAAAGTAAATAGACTTGCCAGCTCTTTTTAATGACCTTTGACCTATGACAAAGTACATGTAGCATACTGAAATATATATCATGTATGTGCTGAAAACTTTCTTCTGTAACAATTCCGTATTGAGATTGTTGTTGAAGGGTTATAATTATCTGCAACTAATAAATTGAAAACAGAAAGGAATTTTGTCGTAATGGAAGGAACAAACTTTTATCCTGATACGCTTTTTAACACCCATGGTTTTACCAGCATTCCCAGGTATGAAGTGCTGATCTTCACCTTGGGGTCACGTGTGATTTGTTTCACCAAATATTAGCCGAAGTCAGGCCTAAATACTTTTTCACCATGATCATCCAGTACATCAACCGGCAATGAGGATATGCTGATCTTCACCCTGAAGTCATCTATGTTTTGAAATTTCACCAAACATTATCGTCATCTCGTCCACTGATGATGAAGTCAAGCCTAAATAGTTTTTCACCATGATCATCCAGTAATGGACCTGCAATGAGGATGGGCTGATCTTCACCCTGAAGTCATCCATGATTTAAGATTTCACCAAACATTATCGTCATCTCGTCCACTGATGATGAAGTCAAGCCTAAATAGTTTTTCACCATGGTCATCCAGTAATGGACCTGCGATGAGGATGGGCTGATCTTCACCCTGAAGTCATCCATGATTTAAGATTTCACCAAATATTATCCTTGTCTCGTCCACTGATGATGAAGTCAAACCTATATAGGTTTTCACCATAATCACCCAGTATATAAAAATGCGATGGAAATGGGTTAATCTTCATCCTAAAGTCAAACACGATTTGGGATTTGACCAGATACTATCGTCGTCCAATCCACCGTTGGTGAAGTCAAGCCTAAATATTTCTTCACTATAATCATCCAGTATATCCGCCGACAAAGGGGATGTGCTGATCTTCATCCTGAAGTCACGCATGATTTGGAATTACACCAAATCTACATCTTCGAATTTACTGGTGGTGAAGTGAAGCCTGAACAGTTTTTCATGATCATCCACTGACGGTGAGGAAGTGTTGATCCTCGCCCGGAGTCACGCCTAATGGTTTAGCCGTGGTTACCGTGGGCTCACCACACAAATGATAGCTACAGACACAGCCGGAGAGTGGGATCAGCGATGCGTGATGTGTGTTGTTCGCTCGCTAAACGCTCTCTTTGTCCTATTCATCGAGTGCCTGTCATGTCTTCCTGCTTCCGTGCGCAACATGAATGGTGTTTGGTGTGGAGCGAAGTGGCTCGTCACCGAGAGACCATCGTTCATCCGTCATTGTCAACGGCTCGAGGAGCACGCTTGTCGCTTACAACTAAAATACCACTGGAACTCGCTCTGTAATTGGTAACTAGTCCTGCCGATATATTCGTTTTTATTTCTTCAAACAAGCAAACAATAATTTCAGGAGTGGCGGAATATTTAGTTTTAGCCTGATAAGTACAATTTCATTTTTGTGACAGCATTTCTGGTTACAGGATGGTCGTGAAAATATGGTTAAGGTGGGTTACGTAGGGAATTTAACTTTCCATTTTTAAAATTGTTTCTATCACAAAAAAATCCTACTTGTCAATCATCGGATATAGTTGCGTGGTAATTATATTTTTCCAGAAAAAAATAATAATAATATAATTTATAAGCTAATCACGTTAACTTTAATTTGATACCTCAGCCTTCATTTTACGACAGTTGAGTGATCAGTAAGATTTTGCAGTCACAAAATTAACATTGTTGTTATGGAAATAAAACTTGATCTTTTGTCACTTCTACAGACTCTTAAGACTTCGGATAACCCACCCAACTACAGCGAACTTAGGCCTATAGAGTCACTGACATCTTGGGTTTGGGCAGTCAAGACCTATATCTTTCATAGATTAGTGCCGTTCATTCTTTATAAGATTTTAGATTAAGTTCATAAAATCTTGAACAAAAATTTTTCCGTCGACGATTTTTTTTCAAACATTTTTTAATACGCTCTTCCACATATTAGTAAAACTAAATCTTCACGAAATTTGTATATCTGAGATCTGTAGTGAACGGTTAACGAGAAAATAACAAGAGAACAGTCAAAATAAATATAAAACATAATTAAAACAGGTTGTTGACAGCGTAAAACTAGTTTAGGCAGAGACTTCTGGAGTTGATTCTACATGTGGAGGATAAAAACAAAATCTCTTCCCATGAACATAGGTCTGGAAATGGTTCATGAGTGAGTTACGGTATACTGACAATATGTTGTAGTTTATTTATTTTAATTCGATAGCTTCAAATTAAAATTAAAAAATATGAAAAAAATTAAGATTAAAAACTTAACAAAACATCATGGAAGTTTCACAACATTATTGACCGCTTAATATAAACGAATTTTGTTTTGTTCTTCATAAAAGTACATTCAATAGAACAACTAACAAGTTAAGATTGTATTTTAATAATTTTCAATTTTCGTTTCAAAATCGTGCGTAAGACCCAATTTAACAAAGTGTCTGCACGAGTAACTTAAAAATAAGTTTTTCGGATCTTTTTTAGGTTTTAGGTGAGGTATTATTGAAAAATTTTTGAGAAATATACAGTCCTGAAACATTTTTTATTTAAATGCATAGAAATCCATTAGTTATGTTCCTTAATTTATCATCTCAGGTTTATAAAAACTCTTTGTTCCAATTTGGAACGTAAATTTTAACTAAAATATTCCCCTAGCCGTACCTGGCATTCCCGTATTTATATTTATATAATTTCTTACTTTACTTATACATTTAGAATCAGCTCCCGGAGTTTTTGCTTAAACTGGATCACCTGTTCCTTGAGCTCTTGTGACATGTAGACGTGTTTTGTTCTTTGTCCTCCTGTATGTACTGTGTGTGTGACTTTTGTTACTTGGTATCTTTTGTAAGGTTTTTGACTGTTTTAAACATTTTCGTTTTCAGCTTTTCACTAGCTTAGTCCGAATTAGGTATTAATCTTGTCATATTTTAGGTTCCAACTAACCTGAGAAGCTTCACATTGAAAATCCCGAAATATCATGAAACATTTACTAATCGTGGATGAAAAATTCATAAAAAACAATCTAAATTAAAATAAAGCCTTCATCACCAAAAATAAATTCCAAACAAAAGACCTCATGTATTCGGAATCGTTTTACTACTGTCTTTTACAGTTCTGTCCTTCACCCTGGTGATCGCCAACGCCTCGGTCCGAGTGAACGTCTTCAGTGGTTCCGCCTCTCAAAACGGGGCTATTTAAATTAACGATCATCGAAGCGATTGTCATTTCCCATTTCGAGTGACAGAGAAAGTGCTAACCATTCATTTCATAAAATATGACGAGTGGTTTTGGATGGTCGGTTCTTCATTGTTCGTCCCGTATTTGTAGGTTTTCGGAGTGTCAAGCAAATTTTAGCCCTTCTAGTACTATGTCGTTACTTTCCATTCCGAAAAGTCAATTTGCAAGTAGTGGCATATATTGACAATTTAGTGGAACTGTTAGCTGTCGTCGTCTGCTGTGCCATATAGGTTCCCCTTTTGAATGTATTCATATAAGAATACGGACGACACCTTTTGGGTGTTTTAGGTCAATACGTTTGTCAATACAGTTATTTTTTAGCCTCAAAAGAATCGTCTCCCTTGTTTTTGCTCAATACACAGTAGCACCACACCACTGCAATCATCCCGAGCTATGAGCTCATTGCGCCATCACAGTGAGTGGCCCTTTAGTGAGAGTTCCTTATCAGAATGTCTTACTTGTCGTCTTACTCAGGGCAACCGTCCCTCTTTTTCCTTCGCAGTATAGACAACACGAAGTCACTCACAGCCTTCCATTTTTCGTCACCCTTCAACATATTTCCCACAATGTTCTCAGGGGTCAGATCACCACCAACTGTGTGCAAGGGCAGTACGATCTTCTTGAAAACAACGGTGCACAAAAAAGTTGTGGTACACGACATCATCTTCGCTGTCTTCACAGTATCTACACCTAGAAGAGACTACTTTACCCATTCGGTGCAGATAAGTGTAATGCTAGCTCTGCTACTGGCGGAGACCAGTTGATTAACTTTCCAGAATTATTAACAGCACAAAGATTAAAGGTAGGAACAACATGGAACCACGATAACATTTTTTTATCGAGCTTTTGCTAAGCTTTTATTTATTTAATGACGGAAATCCTCTTTATAGTGCTTAATTCTTAGTAATGCAAAATCTCTCAAGAATGTAGTAGTACTTAACAATATAAAAAATACTGTATAACAAATAGATCAATATAAATAAGAATATGCTGGTTTAAATATATAACAAGTATTGAATATAAATGGCAATAACAACAATATATAACAAGAACTGAAATATATATAAATATATATTTTATAAATAAATATATATAATAAATATATATTTTTAAATAGATATAAAAATGATAATAACAAAATAAATAACGTCTGTTTTGCCGGAACCTATCAATAACAAGCCTAATTTTTAATTAACAATATCGCAATGGTCAACAAGAAAGAAAATCAGGGACAAATTGTCAATCCAGACTTACGTGCCACGTGTTACGTGTATTCTTCTCCTGATGGCCAGGAAAATCAGTTACAAAGTATCTCAATCCAAACATACATGCCGTATATTTCCGGCAAAATATTTGCTTAGTGTTACTATGGGGTAGGTTTCCGGTCATTCTGTGGAGCCAAAATGATTACTGGTGGCAGAAGTGCGGTTTGCGGTGTGGGAGAGTGTATTGGCTTTTTATCCCTAATAGGAAAACAGCCAGTATTAAATACACTAGAGCCCGTGATACGCGTGTATGAGTTTCATGTCTTCAGTTTCCACGGTGGATTTGATCTAGCAGTACCACTTGGAGTTTACTTTCCTCGTCGGGAAAGTCACTGACGATTTCCACTCAACTATTTTAATACCACCAGTACGAATCGCTACTGCCACTGTCCGTGGGAACCTGGAGTCATGGTGTTTGCTATCTGCCATCACCTCCCAGGCCCACGTCCGAGTCCGGGAACACTTTCTCCCTAAGGATGTTCGTTTCCTGGTTTGGGAATTTGAGTTTTGGGTATGTTCCGTGACTCCTTCGTGAGTCCGGAAAAGTGACCTCACGACCTCGGGTTCAGAACGTTAATTGTGGTTATTAATTAGGTGGAACAGGACATGAAGTTTAGTCGGTGGCTCGGTTGGTAGCGCGACGGCCTTCAACCTCCGAGTCAGCGTTTTCGCTGATTCGCTAATGATATTTTTTTGTCAAAACTGCCCTCGTAGTATTGTGTAGGCTCACCCTTAACGTTAACCTCAACGTAACTGCCTCTCAATACCGATAACTTCCCTATGTGCACAGCTACACCGTAAAGGGCCCTCACATATTTTACTGATTAATCTATGATTTCCCTCAAGACACAAGTTTTTTTCATGATGTTTCCACCTTTTAGCATCTCAAACAAAGGAAGGCACGAACACAAAACTTTAATTTTACCATCCTAAATAATATCAGTTTGAAATCGTATTGTTAAATGTAATGTTAGATCCATCCTATCTTTACTTGTTTTATTAAATATCATAAATAGCCTATTATCTTGCTGTCCTATCGTAGCAAGTAGCATAAATAGTCGTGATATTTATGGTAACTAAAATATCACTACAATAATGTCGGGACCTCAAACATAACGAATTTTTTGAACAGTTTCGAACTTAGACTGTCGTTCTATTTAGGTTAAGTGAAGCGTAAGATTCGACTGGCAGAATAAGTAATTTTTTTCCAAAAAGAAAGCGTCGGTGTGGACGCAGGCGACAGCACGTAGGCAAGGCAGGATACGAACGAGTGAATGTTACACAACGTGCACTCGATGATTATGCAAACCGTACGACAATCGCAGCCTCGAAACATACTCTTGACACTCGGTGAGTGTTTACAACATAGTCATTCGTAATCGTCTCTCTCAGACTACATCCTGACGTCTTATTTAAACTATTACTGCGGAAGTTTTCCATCACGATCAGTAAAACAAAGTTTCACGATCTTCGGAATCTTAAATGAAATCCCGCCTGCAAGTGAGCTGGAACCAAGAAAGTGACAGGATTATCAGGATTATTATACCGGGTGTCTCACGAAGAGGTCCCTATTTTTGAGTTAGTGTGACGGACGTGTGGATCGCGTTACGGACCTGAGACTCACAACAGTCCAAACATAAAAATATGCAAAAGAAATACCCCCGAGTATCAGTTAATTCTGATACATTAGGACAACATGGCGGGATATTACAGAAATGTTACCTTTTCGTTAAAATAGTTTTATTTGCTTAAGTGTTAAAACATAATTACTGAATTCTAACTATGTTACTAAGCACTTAGCAGCGTTAGGGAATTGTTAGAAGATATAAGTAACACATAAATAAATTAAATCTATTTCATCCATAAACCTTATATCTATCCTTATATATATATATATGCTTTGCGGAACAACTCTCGAGGCATCAAAAACAGTTCCTATTCAATCAACCTCTTTACTTCATCGTCTATCGCAATGTTATGTCAATAAACCTTCTCCTTCAAAAATCCACACAGAAAAAAGTCACAGTCAGGTCAGGAGACCTTGGGGGCCAGTCCACGAAGTTGCTGCCCCGACCTATCCAACGGTTAGGAAGATTTTGGCCCAAAATTGCTTTGGCCACATTAGAATAATGTGGAGGAGCTCCATCCTGTTGGAAAAAAACGTATTTCATCTCAGGCTGAGAAGGATGAGGCAATATGTGATTGCTTAAAACCGATGCATACCTTTCTCCAACATTGTTTGTCGGGATATGTCATACGACAAAACACCACAATTAGTAACAGCAGCCCAAACTCCAGGTACTATTTATTTACTATCCCGCTATTTTGTCCCAGTATTTCTTTTGCACATGTGTATATTAGGACTATTGAGTCCCAGGTCCGTAGCGCGATGCACACGTCCGTAACACCAACTCAAAACTAGTGACCACCTCTTCGTGGGACACCCGGTGTTATCCGGACTAAGCTGGTATAATAATTTGTATAACATTAATCCGCCATCACCAACTATGACCTTAACGCATCCTCACACGACCGGCAACTCCCGCAACTATCCCCACCTCAGTAACGACCACCTCTCCTCCGTAAACACCCCCATACCTACAACCATAACCCGACTCTCTCCGAAGCCATCCCCGTGATTCCCCCCCTTCGAATCACATAATCCGCAACACATAACCCCCCACCCTGTGACAGTCTCTTGTATCAGGGCTTGCAACAGGTTTTTCATTTTCTCTTGTTTTTCCTGTTATTTTTGGGGATTTTGTTTATTTTTAGAAAAATTAGGTTTTTATCTACCGATTTAGGTAAAGATCATTACAAGTTTATAAAATGCCCCTAATAAAGAGCGGTAAGATTAGTAACATAAACCAAAATGGTCATGGATTCATGTAGTTCGCTGGTCGATTAAACAACTTAAAAGTGTTATAATTATAAGTAAATAAAAGTATTATAAGAAATTGAAATTATTATTACATTTTGTAACTCTCTCATTATATGTGTTAATATCCCGATCAATCGCCGATATTTTGATTTTTTACGAGTTGTTTTGGTTTATTCAAGGTCATTTTTTAGTTTTTTTTCATTTATTTATTTTTTTACCAAGATCTGTTACAAGCCCTCCTAAACCTTCCTCCTGAAGCCCCAGGGGAAAGATTGAGGTGGTGTATATCTTTATAGTATATCCAATTATTTTTACCAAAATACTTGTAACTTGTTCAAGTTTGATGTTATACACTATTAATATTTGGGGAACTAGGACAATTTGAAGATTTATTCAAATGCAATAATACAATTTAATCATATTTACCTTAAATGCCCAACTCATAACCTGTGGTCCACATTGTTTCGATGAAATAGTTTTACACGTTTAAATCGAATATTTCTCCATCCCTTCACTCTCAACCAGGTTCGATACTAGCTTTTTGTTACATATTCACGACGGCTTCATCAGGAATTGTAATTTTTTCCACTGTAATCCAAATTTATTTCATCAGTCTTTATGATTGTGTAGCGAACGCTTATGGTAATATAAGAACGATAATATTCTCGTCAAAAAAATGAAAGCTGTGTCGTCTTTCGATACACAGAAACACATGATGCCATCGAGGTTTCTCTGATTGGTATTCTAGAGCTTGAAACGCGATGGGTGGGCGTCGCCAGGATGGGCTTTGCCGTCGCCAGAACGAGGTTCATAGGACCACTATAAAGAGGTCGATTTGATCGGAAAGTCTAACTGGAGATATTTTCTGTTGATGGATTTCACTACAAACGCAACACAGTAAAACACAGAAATCACAATCTTGACAAACTTAAGTACACTTGAACAGAGAAATCACAATTTTTACAAACGAAACTCAGTAAAACAACAATTACGCAAAACAGTAAAATATTACTATATTTACAAACCTTTCTTTATTACCAATTTCCGTTTACAACGAAAACAAAAATGTTCCCTCATAATTTTTAATAATAATAATGACCTCCCTCCATAATTGAATCCGGTACTTGGTTGAGCAACCAAGATTTGTTGAGAAATGTTAAACCTACCGCTCGAGCGTACTGTGTATTGTTTTTGTACAGGTTCCCGCACAGGTTTCAACCTCCATTGAGAATAAATTAATGTAATGGCGTCAATGTTTCGGAATCTTTGGTGGATACGATTTGCCCAGCCACAGATTTTTCTCTCACGATCCCATCTCTTAGTCGCTATCAGGAGCTGGGTTTATGCTCTTAAAAGAGACAGCTTTAAAAATGTTTCACACGTTGACTACCGAAAATAGTCTTAGACTGTATTCGGATCGGATCGGATGTGAGGTTTATACTGCGGCTGTTATAGGACTATGTCCTCTTCAGCCAAGGATAGGATTTGAGGTTAGGTTTTGGTTGCGGGTTCTTTTGGTGTGCTACATTAGGCCCAGCCATTCATCTGATACTGATGAGCTATTAGTGGTATTTCTTTTTTGGTAAATTGTATACCGGGTGTCTCACCTAAAGTGAACCAATACCTTATATACTATGCATACGACAAGGAATGGGAAGGTCTACGTTGATGACAAGGAGAAATGTGATAAATTTGCCGAATTTTTCCCCCTAGTGTTTAAACCTCCTTCAGACCTCCCTCTCCAGAGCTCATACTCGACTAACAATTGTTTATCTTGTTGTGTGTTCTCATTTGATGAGGTTTATAAGGCTTTGGCTAGTCTGGACTTGACAAGGGGGTGTGGACATGACTTAATTCCACCCATTGTGCTGAGAGACTGCAGATCCTTGCTTTCGGAGCCTCTACGACAGCTTTTTAATGAGTCAATCAGTAATGGTGTCTTTCCCGATGCATTGAAGAGCAGCTACATCATTCCTGTACACAAGTCTGGATCAACCTGTGATATCCACAATTACAGGTCTATTGCTATTCAATCAACCATATCCAAAGTGTTTGAGAAACTAATACTGTCAATATTATTTCTGCTGCTAAAAAGTTCGCTTTCCTCATGTCAAAATGGTTTTATGCCTGTGAGATCAACCTTATCAAATTTGGCCATTTTACAGTCTAATATCATCTCGGCGTTTAAGAAGAGGAAGAATGTTGATATACTTTGCTTGGACTTCTCAAACGCTTTTGACAGTGTCTGTCACTCTTTGCTGTAAAATTACATTTTTTCTTTCACTTTGTAGTGTTGAATATTCGTATTTCCAGAAAGAGCAATGCTCATACGCTCTGTTTGATTACACACGATAGGTATTTGGAATACGTAATTTGTTTAGCATAAAATGATTTAACTATGGAAAATAAAGGTAAAAAACTAATTTCTTAAGGTTTTACATTGGTTTTTAACTGAACACAATAATTAACCAATTATAAATGCTACGTGATAAGATTACAAGAGAAGTGAGTTATTTACAATGTTGTGTACATGGTGAAAAAACATAGTAGTTTACTTTTCTTAGTTAAATATTGTAAATTTTGATTCATACTTTATTGCTGTTGGCTAAGTTTAATCTGTGAAATTTTTATTGTATTTTTTGTAAGGATAATATTACAATTTTAATTAAATGAATAGTGTAAATTATTTTATTTGTTTAATTAATTGTTTCATTTTTGCACTGTCGTTCACAAAATATTTCACGTGATAAAATGATATTTATTAATAATTTCACAAGTATTGGTTATTTTAAGTATAATCGTTAACAATGTTCATGGAACATGTTTATTTTGAAATTCTTATGTATTAAAAAATTGTTCATCAATAAGACAGTGGAGGTTGTATATACATAAATATACAGATTTATACAACCTTTTCAAGAGTTTGAAGCTTATGACGGATACTCTGTTCGCGTATTTACTCTACTCTCTGGGGTGCCGTATTTCGTTTGGATACATCTGTAAATATATGTTTCGAATAAATTTATAGCATAGTATTCAAATATATAAGGAGATATAAAAAGGATTATTGAATCATAAATCATTTTAAATATTTCTATTCACAAACCCTTAGCTTATAAAAATCTTGTCCCAGTAATCCGGTGCTGATCCGGTAGGTTATTCGGCGGATTAGTGGACGTGCGTGAGTGCACGCGCACGCGCAGATCGCGAGACGAGCCACAGCCACGCCATTGTTTGCCCACAGCAGCTAACAAAGAAAGTTCAACTCTGACCCCCACGGTTTCACTGGTGCTAATTGTGGAGCGGATGATCGGGATGGTGATGGGACCAGGTGACCAGGACGGAGCTTTCTCCGCGTGACGCAACACGTGACGCAGGCACGTAGGCTGTAGCAAGTGACATAACTCATACTCGTTACAATCCTGTTTCATTAGTACTCATTGACTCGCACCTTCATTGCTGTTGATATACAGTACGCGGTAATATACTGTACGCATATACTTAATAAACTCTCCATATCAATATAAACAATATTAAAATTACTATATGTTATTAAAAAAATCACTAAGAAATTTCCTAATGGGAGGGGATATTTTACTCCGTCGTTGAGTTTTTGAAATGATAAAAATGTTTATTTAATTAAGTAAAGTATTGTTTTGTGCCAAGTAAATTGTATGTATTCCATACATATTTTATTGTTTTTTATTTATACGATTTAGAAATTGTCAATTTGAATATAAAAATTAAATTTAATGAAATTCGTACGTGCAATTGATACAGTTAGTACGTGTCTCAGGCTGTAGTAAAGTTATTTCTCAAACAAGTTACAGCTTTTAGGACTTTTTGATTCACATCTTCTTCTCGGGTGTTGATAGATCTTGTGTGAGAATTTTTATAAACTGAATGCGTTACTTAAGATGCAGAAAAGTCCTCACTAAACCATTTTTCACGGTTGTTTAACGCCAGAGAAAACTTATCAGATGAGATGCAACACTACCCACAGACGTTTTTTTGGAAAGTTGGGTATAATGGTGGGATAAAAATATTAAAGCAGTAGTGTCTGGGGTATGAAAAACTTTAAAAGTTGTTTAGTAAAATAAGAAAATAACTGTTTTATTTATAAGTTCAAGAGATTTTGAAGGGTACCAGTACGAAGTTAACTCTCATCCGCAAGAAGCTACTGTCAACCATGAAGTAAAAGGATTGGTTTACTTTCTCCGAGACACCATGTGATGCTAGTGATGCTGAAGAAGGTACAGTTTCCGGCCCCGTAGATAGTTGTAGACACGTACAGACGGTGAAGGTTTGAAAATTGTGTCCTAGAAGTGCCCCGGTGTTAGACAACATACAGACGGCGACTGGTCCAACCTTAGGCCTATATCAGATGTGGGCAACTATGGTACACATTGTTGAAAACTATGTCCTAGAAATGCCCCGGTGTTAGACAACATACAGACAGCGACTGGTTAAACAGTGAGGAGACCTTGGGCCTCTATTCGATTTCAGCAATCTTGGTACACATCGTTGCGTGTCCCAAAAGAATCTCGGTACAGGATTCTACAATGAGACCGTTTCCCAGAATAACTGATGCGCTTTTAAATCCACATTAAGAGTTCATCAGTGCCGCCTTATAGTATGTTATTCTTGTAAGAGCAAAGTTAATTTTGTGATAGCATCCCTGACCACTCTATAGTCGATGTTAAAATATGGATGGCGTGTCAAATTAAAATAAAAGTGGTGATTTAAGGAAATAAATATTTATCAAAAAAACCTCGCAATCACAAAATATAGTCATAATATTTTTTAAAATTCGTTACACTTCAACTCCCTTTTTAATGAAGCGCTTTTACTTAAAAATTTGTATAAATCAAATCATCAATCAATAAAATTATTATATTTTTATCTTGCGAGTTTCCAATAAAAGTTTTCCTTTTCACATTTTTATAAGAAACCCAGTTGTATTAATATTTTTACGACTAAAAATTGTAATTTTTAAGTCGACCTCACTGTTGAAATTAAATTTTAAATTTTTACGTAAAATGTTTTATGAGAGAGAGTAAAATAAACAGCCCGGGAACGTTATGCAATTTGTATCCTTTGGCCAAACGTCTTGTTTTTGCCGAGACACCTTTTTTAGTCACATGAAGCAAACCCGTCATTTACGAAAGAACTTTTTCATAATTTAGATTTCGCGTTAGATTGATAAGTAGTTTTGCTATTCTTATCTCTTCAAAAGTCTTAAGGCTCAATTTTTCCTGCTTCTTATTAAGGTAACACGGTATATAATAAATAAGTAAAAAAGGCCAACGGATGAGTCTAGACAAATGGTAGGTACTACTTCATGTATAATATACCAGAAAGCTGTAATAGATACATAGATACATATATATTGATTCATTTAACCGCCGTAGTTTTTTTTATAAAACACGTGACTAGTCTTATAGTTTTATTAAATGCACTTATTTCGTCCCCATTCACTTAGGGGTCTGGAGGATTGACGAAATATTTTGTCACTCCTATAAGTAAAATGGCATTTATTTTGAGCAGCATTATTTACCACTAGATGTTGTAATTTTACCTCGATTACCAGTCGTAAACAGATACGGATGAGGCGTCAAATTGAAGGTGAAGTGGTAAACTCGAGGATTAAATCATTTATTATTTATTTTATTATCTGGTAAAATATAATAATCCTGCAATTATATCTGATTACTAACAAAAAACTAAATTTAAAAAAATATGGAAAATGTAAATTCTTAGATAACATTTTACCAATAATTTGACTTATTAACCGCCTTTTTACGAAAATATTATGGTGAGTATTTGTGTCAAAAAAGTTATATTGTTCTTATGAAACTAATATCCAAGATAGCGAAGATGCAGGAGGTTTTTATTGAATCTGATTTTTCGTTTGGACGCTTTTTTTGCAGACATCTTCAGATTAAAAGTCTATTGTGCAAGGAAAAGGGGATACTCTTTTTTATTGAAAAGGGTCCGAGTATGCAACCTTGCGGAACGCCATGATTAGAAGAAGTTTAAATTGAGTTTTATTTATGTGAATGGATTTAATGATTTAGAATGGCTGAGGTAACTTAGTTTCTTGTTACTCCATCGTTTGCTTCATCCAGGCGACCGGGTTGGACAAGAGGGACGGGTGGGACAGGTGGGACAGGTGGCAGGCTGCATTCTGGTGGCGTGGTCAGTGTTATGTCATGGCTCGCGTTACGGCCAGCCCGAGCCGGTAGAAAGTGCCCTTCCTCGCGGTAACCGGAGTTTGTTTATCACCATCATTCGGTCATCGGGCCGGACTGGTCGCCGTAACGGGCTTCCTATTACCCGGGGTGTCCAACTCAAGGCGTCCTTCCCTGCGAAAAGATACTCGTCAACACCGCACATTAACATAGCTAAAATATTAAATTCTTGACCCAGTAATTTCTTATAGTGACCTGTTTTTTATATTTCTTGTTACTAACTTTCTTTCCGAAATTAACATTACAAAAATGATAAGTTGTTGACCGGCCCCTTTACGTCGTTTCCCATTTATTTTCGTAGTTACTCATTTATTCATTTCATTCCTTATAGTGTCCTGTTTTTTATATTTTTTGTTACTAACTTTCTTTCCGAAAATAACATGCAAAAGGGGCAGCCGAATTGAAATACATTAAAATGTATTTGTAATGTTCAACTCTAATTCGATCAACTCCAATGGCCGGGCGGCCATTGGATTCTCGGAGGCTTCTAGTTGGCCCTTCTTAATCCTAAATAATGAGTGTTTCAGTTCGACCCTTCGCCAGAACCCAAAAAATTTGTGGGAATTTGGTACGGCCATTACAAAATTGATAAGTTGTTGATCGATTCATTGACGTCGTTGCCCATTTATTTTCGTAGTTACTTATTTATACATTTCATTCCTTATAGTGACCAGTTTTAGCGAACTTTCCATGGGGAAGAAGCTATTTTACATTTGTAGGCTTACTTAGTTATTTCATTCCCGAAACTAAAACATTAGCTAAAATTATAAATTCTTCAATCCTGGACCAACACCTTATCGTGGTTACCCATTTATTAATTCATTCCTTTAATAGTGCCTATTCCTATTTTTAAATTTTTAAAATTTGTCTTACTCATTTCCTTCCTTAAACTAGTTATCTTAAAACAAATTGTTTGATTTTGAAATTTTATTAGCAATGCAAGCGAGATATCGAAATTTTTAATATTTGAGCCTAAATAAATTCAGGAGGCGAATAATAAAAATAACGTATTATGTCGTCTTCAGCAAGAGCAAGTATGGTAAGAAATACTAATGCATTTTGATTTTATTTCACGTAACTCTATCATTGCAAACATTGTGGAGAGATTCCCTAATATTTTTAAAATATGTTTATGTTTAAAATATGGTTTACTTTGCTACTTGGTGCCCAAAATAATTCAATCCTGTAATCCAGCCTGTAATCCTGACCTCCAAGTATGGAGGTCAGGAATAGTGCATAGTTACGAGCGATGGTTGGTGAATGTGGTATTTTTTGTTTGAATTAACGTCTATACTATTCAATAATAGGTTCATTCGAAAATACCTTCCTCATAACTAGACTAGTTCGTAATTCAGAGGCGAAATTGTGGTTCGGATCCCACGTTATAGGTCCCTTAGATGTCATTGGGCGTTTGGCTATTAATTACCAGTCCTGTCTAAGGAACATGTTAGAAGACTGTCTGTTAGAAGACTATAAGATCGTCATCTTACACTCATCTCTCATTCATTCTTAGCTTTAATTGTCCATCTGGATAGGTAAGATAATAATAAGATGTGTCAATTTGGTTTTAAACCCCGAAAATAATAGTTTTGACGTAAATTGGAAGAAAGTGAAGTAATGTATTGTTTATAAATTGAGTTTCAATAAATAAAAAAGACAAAGAATCATATAACTAGTTCTAATTTATTACGATAAGAAACACTGTTTTGATTCGACTTGACGGAGAAATTTTTTTCTGAGGTTGGCAGTATGGGAGTGGTCGCATTATGCCAACCTACACCTTATATACACGCTAGCCTATAAATAATCTCGACAATAAGTAAGAGATCTTTTGCGAAACAGTGAAAGTAAAAAGTTGTGACTTGTATTGTTTCAAGTTTAAAGCCGTAAATCGCGGAGGTCATTCGGAGGCGGTGCAAGAGCAAGATAATTTGTCTTTATAGCTGTTTGTTGGTATTGTAGTACTTTCGCGACAAAGAACCTGACAGATTACTGAATAAAAAGTAGAATAAAAAGGAACAGTAAACCAAAATATTTCAAAACAATTATCTTTTCTTGCAGTATCTTATAGATTATAATCTCCCCTGTAAAATTTGTTTACACATTCTAAGATCTGTATGGTTAAATCTAAAACTAATTAGAACTTTAAAATTAAACTTTATTTTACTTATCGTGATGGAAAATTCCCGTAATAAGATTCTAAATTATACAAAGCCATTCATTTCCCCCCAATATTTTAAGTTTTAAACTCATATGTCCCTTTTCTCTGGAAGGATTTGAGATATCATTATGGAATTTTATGGCGTTTTATTATCATTATTACCTAGTACGCTAAATGGAATTTTAAACAATTTTTAAAATGTTAGCTAATACATGTACAGTATTATAATTTAAAAGTTGATCGAAAAATTCTGGTCATTTACTTTTTTGAATTCAACTCTTTTAGATGTGTATTTTCTGACGATAGGAAGTGAATATCTATGACTAAATACCCCCGTCGCAGTAGACCTGCGTACTCAGCGGTTTCCCAAGTCAATAATAATGATATATGACAAGTTTTATCGATATCTGGCGATAAATATGATAGTTATTTGCCTATTCTCCATAAGATTAACATGGGATAGAGAATGTAGGTTTGCTGCTGTGAGGAGCATTGCAAGTAGGCATTTCTAGCATAAACAATTTTTATTTTAACCATTACCTAGTTTGATCAACATCTGTTCATAAATAAAGGAGTTTGCCTATTCTCTATATGATTAACATGGAAAAAGAGTATGCTGGTTAGCTGCCATGTTAACACATAAACTATGATTTTTAAGCATAAATGGATGGATCTCAACTACGTGAAGCTAAATATAAAGTTTAATCCAAAAATATTGATTGATAAGTAAAATATTAATTTTTCTTTATTCTCCAAGATTAACATTAGAGCCCCAAAATGCAACGTACTGTGTTTAGGTTTTTTAATATATCTGTAACCGTTGGAGATAAAGAAAAACTTTAAGGAACCAAATTATGTAGTTTTTTAAGCTGATGAAAGATAAAATTTAAAACCTTTTAAAATTTCATATGAAAAACGCAAAAATCCAATTTTTGAGTTCAAACCCCCCCAAACTACCCGTTCCGATTGACCGATATGCCTGGTTTACGAACTCTTCCGAGAAAATATAGGAATACACGTATCTACCAAATTTGGTCTCGATCGGACCATTTTTACGAGAGTTATCATGTTCACAGACACACATTTATATGTACATATACAGAGTGTTCATTAAAGTCGGGGACAAACTTCGAGGAGTGATAGTACTCATCAAAATAAACAAAAAAATTCCCATCAACATATGTCGAAAAATCCTTCGTTTAGTCGATAGCCGCCATTTTGTTTTTTATACAAAAAACGTTATATATCAAGAACTATTTAAGATACAGAAACAAAACTTTGCACACATATTTATTGGCCAAAGAGAAAAATATTCCCAAAGTATCATTTATTTTGTTTTTATATTTTCAAAATAGCGGTGGTTAAAAATCTTTTAATTAAAATTAAAAAAATTAACTTTATAAAATGTTTACAAAAGATAAAAAACTGCATTTTTAATCTCAAATCAAATTACTTTTTTGTAAACAAAATCCGTCCACGGACAAGCGAGAAAATGCAGGTTTAACGTTAGATACAGGGCCCACACGTCCTAGCAACGTCCTTGACGAAGAACCCACTTTGGACGAATTTCGTTCTTAAAAAAATCGTTCGATTTGAAATTAAAATTTCAATCTTTTTAAGCTCTTGTAAAAATTTTATAATATAAATGGATTTTTTGTTATTTTATTTAAAAGCTTTTTAACCGCCGCCATTTTGAAAATATGAAAGCAAGCTAAATGATACTTTGAGAATATTTTCTCTTTGACCAATAAATATGTTTGCGACGTTTGGTTTCTGTATCTTAAATAGTTCTTGATATATAACATTTTTTGTATAAAATACATTTTAAGTACATACCTCAGGTTATATAGGAAGTCCCATGCCCCTACTTTTGATTTTTAAACAAGGATTCATTAAACATGTATATAATTAATTAATGTAATGTGTTAATTATGTATTAATTAATTAACATGTATATAATAATTAATTAAATTAAATATGTACGTAACTTTTGTAGTAAGAAAAAATGGGAGCTCTCCAAGGTCCAAGATGTAGGAGTCAATAGAGCCTTTCAGTAGACACTTGCCATGCGACATATTAAATAATACTGCCTGTCCCTTCTTAAAACAGTTATGCAATTCTAAAAGCTTTCATCGTTTTCAATATACTCTTGTCCCAAGGATAAAGAAGTCATCACACAAGTTTGCATTAGAAGTTTGCCATGCGACATATCAAATAACATTGTCATTAGCCCTGAATGAAGTGGTGCAATCGAAATTCAAGTTTAGGTCAAGGATAAAGCAGTCAATACAAAAATGTCCTTAGGAGCTTGACATGCGACATATCAAATAGCCTTGTCTTTAGCCCTGAATGAAGTGGTGCAATCGAAATTCAAGTTTAGGTCAAGGATAAAGCAGTCAATACAAAAATGTCCTTAGGAGCTTGACATGCGACATATCAAATAACATTGTCATTAGCCCTGAATGAAGTGGTGCAATCGAAATTCAAGTTTAGGTCAAGGATAAAGGAGTCAACACAAAAATGTCCTTAGGAGCTTGACATGCGACATATCAAATAGCCTTGTCTTTAGCCCTGAATGAAGTGGTGCAATCGAAATTCAAGTTTAGGTCAAGGATAAAGCAGTCAATACAAAAATGTCCTTAGGAGCTTGACATGCGACATATCAAATAGCCTTGTCTTTAGCCCTGAATGAAGTGGTGCAATCGAAATTCAAGTTTAGGTCAAGGATAAAGCAGTCAATACAAAAATGTCCTTAGGAGCTTGACATGCGACATATCAAATAGCCTTGTCTTTAGCCCTGAATGAAGTGGTGCAATCGAAATTCAAGTTTAGGTCAAGGATAAAGCAGTCAATACAAAAATGTCCTTAGGAGCTTGACATGCGACATATCAAATAGCCTTGTCTTTAGCCCTGAATGAAGTGGTGCAATCGAAATTCAAGTTTAGGTCAAGGATAAAGGAGTCAACACAAAAATGTCCTTAGGAGCTTGACATGCGACATATCAAATAGCCTTGTCTTTAGCCCTGAATGAAGTGGTGCAATCGAAATTCAAGTTTAGGTCAAGGATAAAGCAGTCAATACAAAAATGTCCTTAGGAGCTTGACATGCGACATATCAAATAGCCTTGTCTTTAGCCCTGAATGAAGTGGTGCAATCGAAATTCAAGTTTAGGTCAAGGATAAAGGAGTCAACACAAAAATGTCCTTAGGAGCTTGACATGCGACATATCAAATAGCCTTGTCTTTAGCCCTGAATGAAGTGGTGCAATCGAAATTCAAGTTTAGGTCAAGGATAAAGCAGTCAATACAAAAATGTCCTTAGGAGCTTGACATGCGACATATCAAATAGCCTTGTCTTTAGCCCTGAATGAAGTGGTGCAATCGAAATTCAAGTTTAGGTCAAGGATAAAGGAGTCAACACAAAATTGTCCTTAGGAGCTTGACATGCGACATATCAAATAGCCTTGTCTTTAGCCCTGAATGAAGTGGTGCAATCGAAATTCAAGTTTAGGTCAAGGATAAAGCAGTCAATACAAAAATGTCCTTAGGAGCTTGACATGCGACATATCAAATAGCCTTGTCTTTAGCCCTGAATGAAGTGGTGCAATCGAAATTCAAGTTTAGGTCAAGGATAAAGGAGTCAACACAAAAATGTCCTTAGGAGCTTGACATGCGACATATCAAATAGCCTTGTCTTTAGCCCTGAATGAAGTGGTGCAATCGAAATTCAAGAACATTGCTCCGTTTTCAAAATACCAACTGCTTCATCCATAGATTATTTTTATATATTTATTGCTTCCTGTGGTTCTGAACTTGTTTATTATTGTCTTAAATATGTTTCAGAGGTCTGGTGGTCAGGAAACCTCTCAAGAAAACTTATTTTGAATGAACCAAATATAAATTGTAGAAAAGACTTTTAAACCATCCTGTAGGTTTTATTTTCTATCACGTGTTCTACTCGTAAAGATAAATTCCGCTTCCAATTTAACAAACAAAGAGGTAAACAAGGTAAACAATAAACAACGGGTTGTATAAATATTTTAATATCTACACAATTATTCTTTAAAATCCTAATAAATACATTTAAAAATATAAAATACAAAATAAAATCAATGGTTGGGAACAGTCTGTAGGGTGAGCAAATGAGCGTATGGCATTCGCTTGAGCATCGAGCATTCTTGCGCTGGCTGCAACTCTAAATAAACATCTCAGTTCAATTAAATTTAGACAAGTACTTAAGTACTAATGTAAATGAATATAAGTTAAATCTAAAAAGGCGAAACATTTGATGTCGGGGAAGATGTTATAGCTTCTAAAACATTCAGTATTGAAAGGTTTTGTAAAAATGTATTTTAAAAGTGGAATTTCGAGTTATTTGCACTCAGCGTGAAGACAACCCATTGTCCTTGGAAATGTTGAATGTCTTAGTAAATCGTTAAACTATCGAAGATTTCACTTTCTTTTCTGTTGGTTTCTAGGAAATTACAAGGAAAACATTACCCTTTATGAGCACCAGTATTTACTTTTAATACGCTTTACTAAAAGCAATAAATACTCTTAGAGCTGCTAGAAGCACTATTTTAAGCCCTATTAATGCAAAAGTTAATTGTACTTTAATGGGTTTGAACGAGAATAACATTTCATCTAATCTTACGTGACATTCACACAAAAAATGATATAGTGATTATTTTATTCAATTAGCCTATCGATATGTGAATTTTTGACAATTCCGAACAACAGACAATAATATTCGGTAGTTTTTAATCTCGACCGAATTAACATGTGGTACTATATTTATGTGCACGTGAATTACTTTATACTGTTTACACTCTTGGATTCATTAATTTTCTACTTATGTAATACGAGGTACGTTCGGAAAGTAATTCCAGTTTTGTTATAGACACTAGTAGTTCTTGCTTATAAGAGTCTGTGCGTCGTGTACCTGCATACTTCGAGAACAACTGCGTTTCATTTCAGCACTGTAGCTAACCTGTACGCTTCTATGATGTGCTTTCAAAATATTTAACTCGCCCGCTGAGGTTCGGTCGGTGAAATGGTTTTGTCAGCAAGGAACCTATCTGCTGCAGAAATTCATCGACAGAGTTAGGAAGATTACGGCGATACTGCTAATAGTGACAGAAAAGTACGTAAGTGGGTACGAAAATTCATACAAACAAACTACTAGTGTCTAGGAACCTACTTTCCGAACGTATTTCGTAAGGTCTTGTACTTCGCCCGAAAAATTAATATATTTTGGTATCCTTCAAAAAAGCCAGTGACCGTGGACGTAATCTGTGTTACTTAGTGAATGGCTAGGTTCAGAATCCCCAGTCCTCCTTGATCATGTCCGCACCCTTCTCGCCGATCATGATGGTCGGTGCGTTAGGGTTCCCACTCACGATCTCCGGCATGATGGAAGCGTCGATCACTCTCAGCCCCTTGATACCGTGGACCCTGAGCCTGGGGTCGACCACGGCCTCAGGGTCGGTAGCCGGGCCCATCTTGCAGGTGCCCGTGGGGTGGTAGATGGTGAAGGTGAAGTGCCTCAGGGCGCACTCCCAGTACTCGTCCGAATCGAACGCATGTTTGCGGCAGCCAGGCATCTTGGTGAGGAGCGGCCGTGACCCGTACTTCTGGAAGGAGCGGGTTGCGGACACGTTGAGCGCGATGCGGATGCCTTCTATCAGGGTGTCGATGTCCTCGCGGTGAGTGAAGTAGTTGGGCTCGATGAGCGGGTGGATCATAGGATTGCGGCTCTTGAGCTTGACGTATCCGCTGCTCTTGGGTCTTAGCAGGAGCGGCAGAATGGTCCAGGTCTCCGCGTCGACCAGTGGCTTGTACATGGTGTTGTATACGCGGTCCCGCAGGTTGAGGATGCGGCGGATGTTCTCGCCGCCATCGGAGTTAATGGAGCTCGGCGCGAAGTGGAACTGAATGTCCGGCCAGAGACCAGAGCTCTCGGCGTACTTGGTGTTGACGAACGCCAAACCCTCAACACCTCCTAGTGACGTCATCGGCCCTCTCTCGTTGATTATGTAGTCCAGCGCCACTGACAAAGTTTGATACCTAGACTTCTTGAACGTGACGGGGTCGTCGATAATGAAGGTGAGCCCACCGAGTCCTATGTGGTCTTGGAGGTGATGCCCCACCTTGAGGTCGCGGACCATCGGAATGTCGTGCTGCGAGAGGTCCTCCGCCGGTCCTACCCCGGACAGCATCAGTATCTGTGGTGAGCCTATGGCTCCCGATGACAATATTACTTCCTTCCTCGCTCGTACTGTGTGCACGCGTCCCTCCCTCACGAACTTGACGCCCGTCGCCATTGGCGTGTCCTCGCGGGCCGTGTCGAACAGCACTTGCGTCACTTGACTGTGCATGCTGATGTGCAGGTTCTTTCTCAACCGTATCGGCCTGAGGAACGCCTTGGAAGTGCTGCATCTGGAACCTCTCCTGATGGTACCTTGCGCGATCATGAAGCCCGCCTGCTCCTCGCCGTTGATGTCACGGTTGAGATACCCCAGTTCCTCCCCGGCCTTGACGAACGCCACGGCCAGAGGCGTCCTCCAAGGAGACTCCTGCACGGTCAGGTATCCGCCTCGGCTGTGGTACGGAGTTCGCGTCAGGTAAGGGTTACGGTTGTCCTCCGACTTCTTGAAGTAGGGCAGGACGTCGTCGTAGCTCCAGCCGGTGTTTCCGAAGGCGGCCCACCGGTCATAGTCACGCTTGTTGCCCCTGACATATATCATAGCGTTGAGCACGCTGGATCCGCCCAACACCTTGCCCCTCGGCCAGAAGCAGCGGTCGCCGTTCATGGCGAGACAGTAGGAGGTCTCGGGTGGCGGCGGGGAGGTGCGGTACTGCCAGTCCAGGTTGGTCAGCTGCAGGTAGCCCGCCAGGGAGGGCACGTCCGAGATCTCCGTCTCGTCTCCGCCGGCCTCTATCAGCAGCACGGTCCAGTTGCGCACCTCGGACAGACGGTTGGCGACCACGGCCCCAGCCGATCCTCCGCCCACCACGATGAAGTCGTACTCTGCCAGCACCTGAAACCCGTCACACTACAATAATACCATATTAGGAGCTCATTTCATTATTCTAAAAAAACCTCCCTTTTAATTTGACACCAGTTTGTTGTGGAACCTTTTGATACACAGTCTACTCCAATCTTGAAATATTCACCAAAAGGAACTATTAGTTTCCTCACACTTGCATGTTGTTTTGTCCATAAATTAGATTAGATTACCTTTTCAAATGACGACCTTCCCAGGTGGGTATTTTAAGTCAAGTATGTATTGGAAATGAATGTGAGGTGAATTTGGGGCGATCTTGTAGTCTTGTTACTGAAAGGACTGTTAATTACTAGCTCAACAGCCAATGTCATCAAAAAGGCCAATGCTTCCCTGGGGTTTGTCTCTAGAGATGGATTTTATGTCCCTGCCTCGAGACATCTCCATCTGTTTGGTGAGACCCCACCTAGAATATGGGTCAGTCATTTGGTCTCGTTTCCAGAAGAACCACTGTGCGCTCTTAGAAAGGATACATCTCAGATTCTGGGATTCTCGCCTTTGCAGTCAAGAAGAAGACATTAAGAAATTTTGTTTTTATATCGACGTCTTAAGGAGGGATGCCCAATAGTTAGATTCAATGCATTTCATTTTCAATTAGATACCATTTAACAATGACCCTTAAAGCTATGCATCTAAAGTTTTAACTAGTTATTCTTAGAGACATTTCCCACAAGACGCACTACTTTAAAAGGGTTTAAAAAATGTATGTTTAGCAATTTTAAGAAATATAATTTATAAAATTATATATTTTTGCTATATATTTTTTTAGTACACTTTGTTCACATGATGTCCCAAGTAACCATAAAATTAGAGTTGCATTTAGTAGTAAGTTGCATTTATATTATATTGCATTATATTATTATAAAATGGCACCTAAACGTTAAAAACACGGTTTCAGAAAAAACACACTTTTTGTCAAGAGTAGGCCTTTGCAAAAGGCTTGTGTCGAAAATCTAACAAAAACAAATAGAAATGAAGTTAGAACCTAGCAAAAAGACAATCAATGTAAACACTCAACAAAATAAAACTTCTTACATAAATTAAATCGGTAAATGTAACAATGTACGTTAATTACCAGATAACTCGATAACTCGACGAATAATACTATTTTGATTTTTTACGATCGTTTGCCATTTGTAAATATACTAAAAGTATATATTTCCTGAATCTGGAAAACATGGGGTTTTTTGTAAAAATAAAAAAATCTTGTTTTTTGACCGAAAAACTGGGCATCTCTCCTTAATGATCTTGCCCTTGTGGATTTCCGTATTCCTAAATGCACCAGATCTAAGGATCTGTTTGGCAAGCCCTTACTTGATACCCTGAATGCAGAATGGCTACAACAAGGTGATTCCACGACTCTTGAGATTTGGGAATGCTGTCTCTCCATGTTTTAGGTGATACTGGAACATAATTTTAAGGGTGTTCTTTTTTGTTTTTGTATTTAACCAAATTTGTTTATTGTATATTGTCAATGTATATGACAAGTTTCCTAATTAATGGTTGTATGTTTTGAACTACTTCATTTATTGTAGGTTAGTTGAATTCATGACTCGTTGGTTTTATTACTATTATTATAAATACTCAATTTATTAAATTTAAATTATGTTAGTATTATTGTAGGTGCTAGTTTACCATATGTATTGCATTTTGGAACATTTATTTGATTACTGTTATATTTTCCTGCATATTGTGATATCACTTCCTTAGGAAACAACTCATGTTCTTTTGGCATGTGAGATCATGAAAACGCTAATTGGTATGGTATTATTCTAACTTTGTGCTTCACGTAATTGCATTCCTTTGCACATATCAGACACCAAGTATGTGTAATGCAAGTGTAGCCCTGAGAGAACGTTGTTCTTCAACAGTTTTATCGACCGAGAATAACGTTATAGGAGATGATTAGCCCGAAATAACAAGCAGTCCAAGAGGATATGCCGATAATAGACGTGGTTAATCTCTCTAATCGGTGCCGGGTAATTGAAGACTAAGGACTTTCTTCTTTAAGGGTTTGGTAAATGCGTAGTTGTAAATTTCAAATATTATTTTGAAACGGAAAATAGAAAAGGAAAGCGGAAAACAATAACATATACAACTTCAACTACTCAAAAACCTCCCCTTGAATTTCGTACTGACGAGGTCCGACTGTATAATGTGCCTGGGCACCTCCGAGTATCTAATCCGTGCATCTAACGCTAAATCCCAATAATTGTTGGCCAACCTGACGATTCATGGGCTTACCTAATGTTATTGCATATTTGAGATGACCATTCGACGGTATTTTATTATTCCAGAAATATGTAAAATTTGAGTATATTTTCAGAATATGTTTTAAATAATATAATTACCAAAGAATTATACGTTATAACCAATAAGTAATTATCTATCTTGTTTTGAATTACCTTTTATATTATCATTTACGATTATTATTATACGTGTTGGTTTTATTATAGGATAAAGTAAAATCTCACGCCTGTACACGCCACTACCTAATATATTTACACTTATATTGTAAGTATATACAAGACGGTAAATAAATACAAAAGGTGTTAAATTGGCAAATTTAACTATTTAGCCAATTTAACACTATGTAAACAGATTAATAAGGAATAAATATACATATTTACTATAAAAAGTATGAAAATATATTTATAAAAGTCTCTGAAGAAGATTTATTTTACTAACATAATGTTTATAAAGACGAAAAGGCGTCATAGAAGTCCGTAACTTGTTCACTTGACCAAGTGAGAAAGCAAAATTCTGAAATTTCCACTCACAAGGTCTGTGAACTTGTCCCGGGCCGGCCATTTTGATATGAGATTGTATCGTTTCTTGTTATACCCTGTCAGGAAAAGGGAAGATAGGGCATTATTATTATTATATTTATGGTATATTTTAAGAGTCATGTTGTATATTTTTATTGTAACTGATCTATGGCAACAACACAACCACTCGTCTAATTTATTTTAATCTAAAAAAAAGATTTTTTCAATTTAATTTGGTTAGTTTAATGAGTTAAGTTTATGTTACCTTTTTAAGGTTAGGCTTAATAAGAATTTATTTAAGAAAAACTGTGAATGGTGTTTGGTATGTGCATTTATTTTACAAGTACAAATTTTAATTTTCGCTTTGCTGCTCGCCTGGCGTCGGTGCACTGCGTCACGCAGAGCAGCAGTGTTGTGCAAATCGTATTACTGGCATTGCAGGCGTCGCGTTGACATTGAATCTCGAAGTAAGTATATTACTGCATAGCCTACATTCTCCCACCGATAATTGACGGCTTCTGTTAAATTCTAAAATTTACAATTATGATATTTAAACTATTCCCTTTGATGAAAATGTTCATTTGTATCTCGCCCCATAAAAAATGTTTATTTGTTTACAGCATTACAGGTTACAAATTAACATGCTATAGTCTTAAAAATGGTTGAAGTGTTAAATTAAAGGTTTACGGAATTACATTATGATATCATAATTATATTTAGTATTTTGGGGAAATAGAATTACCACTTAACTATAGCTGATGGTTAACAAGTAGTTATTTTTACGAAAGAAAACTGTTTACTAGATAACTAACTACTTTACCTTTAATTTGACACGTCAACAATATTTGTACGACAATCGAGTGATCAGTAATGATGAAAAAAATAAAATTGTTCTTAGGGACTAAATCCAAAATGCTGGAGGTACTGCAGACTCCGCTTAATGATTTATGTACTCCAGTCATTCGAAAAATATTTAAATCGTGCGTTTTTTGAACCCATTTAAAAATGTTCCACAACAGTTTTAGCTGTTTATTTCCATTTAGGATTGTTTGAATTGTTTAGTAAATGCATTTTAAGAATGTTTAACCCAATTGGAGTTAATGTGTACATATTGTAACTAGACCGACAATACATGGTAGAGTACATTTAACACATTCGCTGTCGGGGCCCAAAACCCCCGTTTCTCATGCGGAGCGGCCTGTGTAGATTAAAATCAACCAATAGGAAAAATACAAGCGACCCATACAGAAATAGATACTGAGTTATAACAAAGCTGGCCGTAGTTCTCTCAGATCCCAACAGGTGGCAGCACAATCTACATTGCCAAATCCACCATCCTGATTAAAATAACCTAAATGTCACCACTCGGATACGAGCGGTCCGCTCCGCGCGCCAGTACCAGTACCATTCGGATCCGAGTGGCCTGCAACAAACGTGTTACTTTGAAATATTCAAGAAAATTCCAAGGCTGTGAAGAATTAAACAGTTGTGTTTAGGTTTAATTTATATTTTTAATGCCACGATATCACTATTTTCGAAGGGAGATCTATAAATTTAAAATTTTCATACTCATTCCGGGGAACGAACCTTAGGCGACCTAAGAGTTGCCGCCTAATACGGAGCGCTATCGACCCTTCTGTTCTGACACAGTGTGATTTTCCTTCTATTTTTGTTAACTAAAACAATTAATTTTTATTTCTATTTTAAAAATATAAAAATACTGTATATTGGGCTTGGATGGCTGTTGGTCTAGATCGCCAGGCTGCAGACCTCGAGGTTGTGGGTCCATACCCCACCTGACGTAATGTAATCTCAAGACCCTGGTTTTTTTTATTGGGATGCTACGACATCAGTAGCGCACTCTGGTCGGAGGTTATAGCACTAACACTATGAGGAACACCTTATGTGACTACATTGCCGCTCATTGGACCAGAATAAACAAGGAAAACCTCGATAGCGGGCATTCCTGCCCGGAATGTGAATGCCACAGGATTATTATTCAAAATATTGCTTATTATATAATTTACAAATGCGTAGGTTTGGAAGCGAAAGTAAATGATACAAAGGAGGGAAAACGTTCGCCCCATTTTAGTGAAATTTTTGAATTTGTATTTAATTAGTTTACTGTCATAATGTCATTCTACGCGAATTTTAAGTAAAATTGTAATTCTAAATAACTCACTGCAAAAGTAATCACGATTTTTCATTTTTATAATACTTTCAAAGTATAAAATAAAATTTGTTTGCAATTTGTATCATTTTCCGTTTAATTTTCTCAAAAAAGTTACTTTTTACTGCTTATTTCATTAAGAGTGTGCAATGCAGTATGAGTCGTTGGTGAAATCTCCCATATCTGTCACATTTACTGTCAGTGCTTTTAGATTTTACTGACTGTAAATTCAGACATTTTTCAAGTTCTTAAAACTAAATGCTTACCTACATGATCGCTTAAACTGTTTAGTTGTGTCTTTAATTATAAGAACCGTTACCAAACAAAGTTCTTCGCATTTATATATGCTATTAATTGTAATATTATTAAAATAAAATTCTTTTGCAATTTTGTTATTTGTAAAACCAAATTATTTTTTGCCAAATTTTCCCGATATAGCTTTTAAATATACCTCGTTATAACAATCAGTACTTTGTTTTGTTTTTGTGTAACTTGTATTTTACTTATAAAATCAGTGTTATATTTCAAAACAGATTTTCGCAATTTAAAATTTAAATTCCTTATCGGTGAAATTTTCTTAGCACATCATTATGAAGGACAGTCATATGTGAACATAATCACCTCAATAATTGGGAAAGAAGGCCCTATTTTATTTCTAGTGCATTAAGTATTTTTACGTATATTTCAATTACTAAAACAATATCTCTCTTTTTCAGGTAAGGAGTAGCAGATGGAGTGAGTAATTTAAGACGAATCACAAGGTAAAATTTTTATTTTGTTAGGAGAACGAATCTATTTAATAATTTTGTCATGAGTTTGGTTACAACTATGGAGAATCTCTATTTTATTCATTCTGTTCAACTACAGTACTTCGTTAATTTTTACTTCAATGTATTTTTAGTCTTCAATTTTTACGCGTATTTAGTAGTTTGGTTCATTACATGTAAAAATCTAGCCTGTAAATCATTTTCGGTAAAAGAATTCTAAGGAACGTGCCATATCATCAAATTTAACTATATTGTTATACATTTTTAATAAGGGAATTTAAATTTTTTGGACTGGGATACTAAATTTATATTTAGAAACTCTGATAAATTACTTCCTTCTCAAAAACAATAAATAGATGCTAGAGGTTCGATTTTTTAGAATTATAAGCGCCAAGAATAAACTGGAAGATAATGCTACAGGGAAGCAGGGATTCTTTCGTGATGATGAGAGGGATATTGATTGGCTTCACAACTCTCAAGTTGAAGTCATCATCAAGTTGAAGTCTCAAGTGGAAGTCAAAAACCCAAATCGGTTCAGATCCGGCCCGAGCCACAAAATATGAGAAGATTAATGCTTTGACCTAAAGACTTCCTGGTTATATTAAACAAATAACATTTCTAAGGGTGTCTTCAAGCTTTTCTTTTGGTCATAAATGCCGGAAATAGTATTGCTACCCACTAAGCTCCCAGTTAGAAAGTAAGTAACCTCCTTAACAACTTTGGTCAAACTGGATGGTCATTTACTCAGGACAAGCAGGGTGTAAGGGTTACAAGAGAGACAATGACAGCCTGGAGATACGCCCTTTCATCATCCCAGTCTGTAACGCTGGTCAGCCAAAGTTTTCAGTGTTGGTGTTTGCTTTTTTTGACATGTTTCTACGCTCTAAGGGGGGTGGTAGCAGTTTTCGTCACGTGAAAATAGTAACAGAAGTGATGTCATATGGTTATAAGGAAAGCGGTTTAGAGGAGCTGAAAACATTCCCTTTCGACATATCCATGATCTAAGCCATTTCCTAGTAAATAAATTCCTTTTTTTTGTACCTAGCTCTCAGCAACCAAAACCAAACTACAAGTCCCTCCTTTTATAACGTACATAAAGTGTTTAGTTTGTCTTCTAAACGCGATAAAAAGGTGTACATAAAATGCTTCATAATGTGTACATAAATAAGGCTTCATAAAATGTTACGGTCTCTATAAAATTGTATGCATTAAAATAACTTTTATATATTCTTACCTGTTTCGTATCTATCGGGCGAGATTCCGGGTCCACAGCACTGTAGCGGAAAAATGTGAGGCCCATGACGAAGAGAGGTATGAGCCCCAGGCCCAGCAGTCCAGAGCCGCTGAGCACGGAGCCCAGGGAGGGCAGTGCCGGTGGCATAGGCGGCATCCCTCATCACCTTGTCTCTACCTGGCAACACACACATCGTCATGATATTAATCTAGGCTATGTGGGGTGGAATTTGGTTTAGTAGCTTGAGTCCGATGTAGTCAGGCTTACTTTCATATAATTTTAGATTATGAGAAACAGAGGGATTAAAGTTTCTATTTCTAGTTTTAAGAATGCTGATGAGCTCTAACAAGATTGTGTTCTTTAACATAAGTAATAACATATAAATGCTTGGAACTGTTAAAATTCTTTAAAAAATTAAAACATAAATCTATAGGCCTGAGTTTCAAAATACATCTAATAGCTCTTTTTTGGAGTACAACAATTCTATTTAAGTTGCCTTTGCTTGATGATCCCCAGAGGATAATGGAGTAACTAATCAGACTCTCAATCAAGCCAAAATAAATAAGTTTTGAAAGGGAAATATTATTTAGTGTAGAGATATTTTTAAATATAAAGATGTTTGTAGCAATTTGCTTTGTCAGTCTATCTACATGTTCACTCTACCTGATCCCACCGCCTAGTTTCCCCCCCAGATAATCGACAAATAGGACTTCCTCAATGTCCGTGTCATCAAGCACAACGGTAGGAAGTATTATGCCATTTTTTATTAAACGGGTTTTTTATCTGTCATGAAATGAATGAACTGTGTTTTTTTTAGATTGATGTGGAGCTTGATGCTAGAGAAGTATTGTGATAATGTATTCAGATAAAAAAAACATGTCTTGCTCTAAGACTTCTAAGTTGGTATTAAAAGTAAGGATTGAAGTGTCATCTGCAAAAATGATATGAAGATTCCTGGGTATATGATCGGAAATGTCGTTAATATATAGTAGGAAAAGAACTGGCCCAAGTATGGAACCTTGAGGGACTCCATGCTAATTTTGAGTTTGAGAGTGATGAATTTCTGATGCCATCTCGGTCGAGGAACTCTATTTAAGTTCTATAGGATCTATTTGAGAGATATGAGCTCATCCAGTTGAGTTCCCTTCCTTTAATGCCAACTGCTGCCAATTTTTTAACTTGTCAGTTAGTTAAAAAGATCTTACCTTTCGGTTATACATCTCGAGTTTGTCGAACACTATCACTAGTTTTAGTCGTACGTCGTCTTGCACTGCCTCGAACAGTCACTCTACGCGATAGGCTCCAAGGCGAACGGAACAAACAATGACAGATAAAGCGCCGTCTGAATTTCAATCGAATTTATCGGTTTCTTGTTCCAGGATCGGTCATCATTCAAGGACATTACACTAACCGAATAGATGCTCGGATTCAATAGATACATAATGTCTAGCCTTTGTTCCTCATGCAGGGTGTTTTTAGTGTTTAAATTTTCAATATAGAATGAAGCAATGAAACTTAACTTATATTGGTATAAAATGCATTTATTTAAACCGTAGTGTTATGGCATTAATGTTTACAAGTGATTCCTTGCATATGAGCTCCGTGGCATATCCGTAGAAGGTTCAATCTGGAAGTCCATTTTCCAATCACCCTTTCCAGCAGCTGGGGACGTGACCAGTGAATAACCCGTTCATTTAGAGTCTATGGTATATATGTCAGCATAGACTTGTGACTTGACGTAAAATAAGTTTGTTAGCGTAATATAACAGATGAGTTTTAAAAAGTGATCCAATAGCTAATTTTTAATCATAGGACTTAGCACCACATTTTAAACTTGGAATTTGCTAAATTTTAATTTTCACTCAGAAATACAATATCAGATTTTTTCAGTATGGCTGTCATTTTCCAAAATGGTGTTTAACTTAAAAATGTCTTATTGAACACCCTGTATTTGTTTTTTCATTCTGCTCTAGAAAAACATTTTTTTTGTGTTTTTCAATATCTCTGATGGTTTAGAAGCTACGAGAACTTGAAGGACTAAAGTGTTTTACCAAATCACGATGATAAAATGTTGGCTACTGGATGAGGTAAAAACCCCAAATCAAAAGTACTTGTAGCTTCTAAACCATTACAGTTATTGAAAAACACCCAATAGTAAAAGTGTTTTATCTTAGAAGGTATAATCTAATAACAAAATAAAATACAGGGTGTTTCTTAAGACATTGTTAAGTTAGCCACCATTTTGGAAAATGGAAGCTATATTGTACAAATCTGAAATTGTATTCCTGAGTGAAACTTAAAATTGAGCAAGTTACAAATTCAAAGTGTGGTGCTAAGTAGTGTAGTTAAAAAGTTAGGTATTTTATCATTTTAAAAACCGCACACTTTGTCTGTTGATGTCACCTCTATAGGAAATGTCCGATTACCGTTTCTCTCATGACAATCATCTGTTGTGTTGTATGTCGCGCCGTCTTGTTGAAACCATATCTCACTAAAATCTAGTTCCACGTTGTTCAAGTGAAAAACGAAAAAGTCCCTTAGCATTCCTCCATAGAGTTGGCTGGGGGAGGGGTGTAATAGGGGCAAATTAATACCTCCTTCTCACAATTTTGTAAACGTCCTTCTTTTGTAAGTGTATTCATGGTTACAACGTATACAGAATGAGCACTAAACAATATATGCATCGAAATGTCATAAGACAATGAAAAAAGGGTCAGCTGTTCAATAATTTCAATTTGGTTGTGGTGGAAAACCCCTTTTACTTCTCCCTTTTCCTTCAAACCATTACCTTATACTTCTACCTTTCACTTGCGAGGATTTCCTTCAGTTTTATGCATACGGCCGAATTAAAACTAAAACTTACACTTCTAAAAAACACCTTGTATTATATTTAGAAAGTTCTCTATCTTGCGGATTCCTATATAATGTGTGAAAGGGAAATTTGTCGATTCTTAAGATTCATCAATACCTTGTTGGGTTTTTACGTATATTCAATAAACATTATAAATAAATAAAAGTTAAAATACCCTTGGGTGTATAAGTATACAGGGTGGTGTCGTTGTAAAGTCCCTTCCTTCATTATTTTTTTATTTGTTAGAAGAAATAAATAACCTTTCGGACACCATACAAACTTACCCCAAAGTATCTTTTGAAGTTATTGAACATTTTGAGTGCCCCCCAAAAACGGGGGATTTGGGGGCAACTTAAAATTTTCAAATGTAAAGCCTCAAGAGATTGTCTCATTTTAAAGGACTTGAAATTTAAAGACGATTGGCGAAAATTGGGGGTCTCTACCCCAACCAAGTACAAAATGACGGAATTTCGGAAATTATGACTCTGGGGTTTTTAAATCCCTCCCCCCTTAGTCTTTGCCACAATTATTTACATTTAAAGTGATTTTCAATGATGGGATTCATTTTAATAGGTATATATTTTAAGTTTTGTAGTAATTAAAAATGTTGGGAGGTACCTAAGGTCTAAGATGTAGGAGTCCGAAGAAGCTAGTTATGTGACATGTCTAATAGCTCTCATAAGGAATTCGGAAGTTGACTCCTACATCTTAGACCTTAGGTACCTCCCAACGTTTTGGGGGGACACTCAATGTTTTCGATAACTTCAAAAGATACTTTGGGTTAAGTTTGTATGGTTTTCCAAAGGTTATTTATTTATTATAACAAATAAAAAAATAACAGGCGGGAAGGGACTTTATAACCACCCTGTATACACTCGAAGGTATACAGATTCATATACTATGGAAAGTTCTCTGTGTACCATATCAGTGAGGGAAGGAACACGTTTCTTTGCTACACATCCCTGAATACCCTGGTTTGTCTTTTATGTACATCCAATAAACATAAACATAAAAAGAATTAAAATACCTTTTAACAGTGATGTTACACTCGAAGATGTGCAGATTTCTATACGTTTTTTGTGTTACCGTATCGGTGAGGAAAAGAACACGTTTCGATACGAAAGATTCCTAAATACCTTCGTTTGTCTTTTATGTATGTTCAATAAACATTAACCTACGAGACGTATAAGATACTCTTGAGTGTATGGATATATTACACTCGAAGGTTTACGGATTAATATATCATGTAACATCGTCTGTGTTACCGTATTGGTCAGGGAAGAGACACGTTTCTTTGCTACATGTCCCCAAAGGCGATTTATATTGGATCGCCTTCTATATATATGTTTAATAAACATAAACATAACAAAAAAGTTCAAATTTCTTTAAGAAGCTATATATATATCACTCGAAAGTGTACGGATTCATATATTATTTAGTCTTCTGTGTTACTGTAGTCAGTGAGAAGACGAACACATTTCCTTGCTACAGATTCCTAAATACCATATTTTATGTATGTTCAATAAGCATATCAAACACAGATTATATACCCTTGAAAAGTGAAATTACACTTGAATGGGTAATTAAACCAGGGTTTAGACACATAATGGTTTCTTATTTCTGACAACACAAACACATGATGGTGTAAGCGCTGGCCTGGATGCCGTGTATTGTCTGCCGCGGACAATTTGGCATTATGCAATTTTTGATGAGGAGTCTGGGTTGCTGAGGCTGGGTTGTCAGGGTGTGCTGGGTTTCATCACTCGAAAGTTGGAGATTTCAGAGTTATTATTAACCTATGGGTTAGTTTTCATACTTTCAGCAATATCGACCGTCTAGTAATATTAAATTGCGTTCCGTTCGTCAAGATCGGATTTGAAACGTTAAACATTGTTAGGCAGTAGGCCTGAACCCCTACTGGCCTGTAAAGGTTGTAAGTTCATGTTAAGCTTATGAAGAAATACGTGATGCATTTTGATCATACGAATACATCAATAATTTAAATATGTTTTATTAACAGGTGATTTTGTGTTGCTTTATTTTCACCAGTCGACAGCTAACGTCATTGTGCGACATTTTCTGCTAATGTTTGTGATTGTTTTGAAAAACACATTTATAGATTACTGGTTGTTTTTGTTATCAGGGCGTAACTATAATTTTTAAGTTTTTGTTTTGTGCGATTGTAATTATTGAAGTAGGATTATCGCATTTCAGAAGATGTATTCTTTCTTTTAAACACGTTTTGCAGTTAGGTATGGTTTGGGTTTAGATTTAATTTGAACATTGTGAATCAATCCACTTAAATTTATTTTTTTTGTGGGAATGTTATTAATACATTTTCGTATCAGAATTTTTATTAACTATACTTCAACCCAGAATATCTAATTTTCACAACAAAGCACACATGCTATTCGACTTCGGAACACGACGAATTAATCTACTGAAGATGAACCTGTTAGGCAGTACGAAGTTCGCCGGGTAAGCTAGTAGATGTATAATTTTCAACTGTAATGAATATTTGTTATACCATCATCATTGGTCAATGAACCTGTGTAGTGAATTAGAAGACAGGGGTTAGTAAATGTGTAAGTCACAAAGGCTAGCCAGAGATAACAGCTGATCCTACGGGAGTCGTCTGCACTGGTTTCGTACAAGGAATGCTTGAATTACAGGACCAACGTGTTACTTCTCAGGGGCCGTGTCAGTATAGTTTATTTTAGCTAAAAACTGCGATAAATAAACCTCTATTTAATGCTGTGGATTGACAACGGAAAAACGAATTATGAGTTTTTCGCCAGATGTGAAAATAAAAATTACAACAAAGGTGAGAGATAATAAAGTAAACTGGTTACGTAACAACTTCGATAACGGAAAAATTCCACATATCGAAATTCCACTGCACTTACTTATTATGTAAAATTATTGGGATATCTTATAAAATAATCTCTTAGATATTTCAGCTTTGGCAACAGAAATCTAGTTTTGAAAAGGTTCATCTGATTCTTCTTAAAAACATATTGGGTGAAAATATAAAGTGAGATGTGAAATACCTACTATCAAGCTATTGTGCAATATTGCGTGTGTAGCCACATTTAGGGCGGAGGGTCAGCCACATTTAGGGAGGAGGGTCATTTGTTTTTTTGAGTTTTAACAATAAATATTTTCCAAAACCAAAATCCTGGTACATATTTTTATCCCTCTTACCCGTAAACGGATACATCCATATCGATGAAATTAGCGTTTTACATCGCTTGGAATTATGATAGTTTTGGTTATTATCACGTTTCATAACCCAGAAAACCCGAAATGGATCTTATGTAAATTGCTGTCTGCCTGTTTTTCTGTAACGCTAAACAAGGAATTTGTGTTCACCTTCTCCGTTAGAACTAGAACATCCAAAGCTATGTAACTTATTTTCCTTATTATATACGTTTTCGAGAAGGTTTTTGTTTGCTATAAGCTAACCCCTGTTTTATGAAAATAAATAATACTCACTCAAAAACCTTGAACAATATTACACATATGTTTAATAGAAATGTGTGAACTATAAAGTGATGTAATAGAAGTAAATAACCATCAGCTGTCAAATTAAAACCAATATTGGATTGTTTACATTGATTTTTTCTTTTAAAACTATTTCGAAACTATACTATATAAAATTGTAGATTTATCCTATAACGACTTTTAAAAATAATATAAATTTTCTATTCCCTCTAATAAAAGTTATAGATTTAGCTGAGAATTTACCTTTTCGTAGTATTTATTTCTTTAATAATTCAGGTTTATATATGCCATGATAAGTGGCTTATTTCTAAACGGTGAATCATACAACCCGTACAAAGGGCGGCCTTGCCGATAGTCGTTATAAAATTGTTAAACTAGTACCGCAGTATGGATGTCGTGTTTTTCGGACCATTTCCTACCAATGTGATTAAGACTTTCTCTGTTAATTGAAGAGTAAAAGTTGAGGAAGGATGGGAAGATACGACAGTTAAACTAAACACGGCTGACTGGCTGGAATGGGGCATAGATTGTTGGGTAAAGTGCATTATTACTATCTATCTGGTGTGGGCTCATGGAGAACATGGCATATAATTGACTCATCCAGGATTCTATTCTACCGACATCAAAGTGAATCCTAAACAGTCAGCTTTACGAGAATACAACATACGAGAGCCTTATAATTATCATAATCCTACCTACTTCAGCATCGGGGGAATCGTACATCCATCATCCTTACAAAAATCCTCCAAACGAAAGCCTTAAAATTATGATACTCCTACGTACTTAGGTACTAAGGTAAATCGCACATCCGTCAGCCTTCCCACAATCCTACATTCGAGAATCTTACAATATCATAATCCTACCTACTTCAGCCTAAAATAATCGTACAACCGTAATTATGATAATCGGACCTTCTTAAGCCTAAGGGAAATCGCCCATCCGCGTCAGCCTCTCGACAATCCTACATTCGGTACCTTATAATATCGTAATCCTTCCTACTTCAGCCTAAAGAGAATCGTACATCCGCCAGTCTTACGACAATTTTACATACCAGAGCCTTATAATTGAAATAATACTACACACCTTTAGGTACCTTCTTAAAGTGAAAAATTTCCTGGTGCTAAACATTTTTTAAAGTTTTGAATCCCAGTCGTCTTGTATGCATCTCAAATTTTCATTCGTAAAGCTCCTGTGTAGTGCATTTTTCAAATATCGTAATAAAAGAAGACGTATTACTCCGGGGAAGATTTGAAGTGAAATTCAAACTTTGAAAATCCCACAATTTCTTATTGTATTGTGATAGTTAGTTAGTAGTTTTCAGCTGATTTTTTATATTCAGAATTTTCTGAAATAATTTACTCGTAAAAATACACCATGGTACATTTTTAGGGTCATACAGTATACTTTGTATTTTGCGGGACAAAAACTCTATACAACAGCGTTTAAGAGGCATGAATATGGCGATGTCTTCTTTAACTAATTGTCCAGGAGCTGCAGGCTGAGAGGCTAGTTAGAGCTCTTGTTAACACGTGACCTAATGAAGTGTCTTCGCCATCACCACTGTCACCACTGACATCACAGTCACCAATAACCGGTAACCAGTGCGCAATGCTTAGTGCGCAGTTAGCAAGTTCTGATTACTTCCCCACAATGTTTACGCTGAAGTTAATCTAGTCTCACTTTTGACTCGTTTAAATCGCAGTAATTTTTCGCTTCTTTTGATGCAAAACGTAACGAAACCCATGTCTATTAAAAAACCTGTTCATCTTGAATACCCATAACGTTTTAGAGAATAAATTAGCTTGTAGTTTTCAACTTTTCAACGGAGGGCACAAGGGATTAAGGGTCGAGCGAGATATAGTTTTTAATTTTTATTTGTTTTTGTGTTGTTCAACCAGCGAAAAATAATAGTCTGTTCACAAAACACATGGTTTGTGTGTGGTTCGACTTTTTTGTGTTCCGTTTGAAACGTACGTACGTCCCTTCCAAAAAATGAACAGTGGTTATTAATCATTTTTGTAGAAACCAAAGTTAAATATTCGGTATCATTGAACTGACATATACTTTATCTTTTAAAAGTAAACTAAATAATGCACACCCATTAATAAACTATGTACAATAATATTGTATGTTTATTAAAATAACATTTAAAATCCAGCTTTCAAAAACAGTCGTCGAATTGAAGTTGAAAATTTTGTTTGGGAATTGATCGAAATAGCCCTCACCGAATTTTGTAAAAGTTTTTGGTTTGGGGTTTTATGGTTAATATGACCTTCGCTGCATACCAAAATTCATGAAATCTTTTGATTTGAAATATTGAAGTAAATATATGGGAAGAAATATTTGACAAATATTTATTTGATATTGAAATGTACTGTGTTTACCACGGTAATTCGTTTAGGCCCCTTCAACAAGACAGTTGGAGTAGCCAAACGGCTATCCCACCACACTTCCTTTTGTAAAAAAACGGTAATTTATTCCTCCCTGTCTCTATCCAATAGGCTTCCTTGTCAATTTCAAGATATTGCAGATCTAAACATTTAGGAGCAGGGTAAGGGAGTTTATAATTCGTAAAAAATAATTATATAGATAAATATGTTAATTGGAAAACTAGTAAAAACAGTAAAACAAAATTTACCTGTTTTACTATTATATGTATTTACTGACTTTGTCAATGCATGATTTCAAATCATTAGACAATAAAGAACTTTGACTTTGGGGATTTTCAGCTGGCATTATTGTTGGTAGTAAAATTATTCCATAAATTTATTGTTCTCCAGTAAAATTTAGAATTTTTTAGGGTTCATTTAAAAACTCATAGCTTTTCAACCGTCATTTCTACAGTCATTCAGATGTTTTCATACTATTTGGGACACTAAGAGCTAACTAATAAACTGTGTAGTAAACTAGTAAACTCAAAATGGCGGCCATTTAAAATTTTAAAACTAAAATACTTTGAAAACGGTATATTTTGAATTTTGAGCTTGGATCATGCTATTTATTTTTTACTGATAGTGGTCTACTAGTGTAAAACATATACCAAATTTGAAAATAATCCGTGAGAAAATGTTTCAAATAAAAAAAATTTTGTGAAAAATACAAAATGGCGGATACTGAGAATATAAGCGTTTTAGGCCATACCTCTCCATTGGAACTTTTTTCTTTTTTTTAATTTACCTAATCACTCACCGAAGTCCTGAAACGTTTTCATGGACACCCTGTATATATATACGTGTCTGTGAACACGACAACTCTCGTAAAAATCGTCTGATCAAAACCAAATTTGGTTGGGACGTGTATTCCTACATTTGCTCGGACGAGATAGTAAACCAGACATATCGGTCAATCGGAACGGGTAGTTTGGGGGGGTTTGTACTAAAAAATTGGAGTGTTTGCGTTTTTCATATGTAATTAAAAAGCTTTTAAATTTTATCTTTCACCATTAGAATCAGCTTTAAAAACTACACAATTTAGTTCATTAAAGTTTTTTCTCTATCTCTAACGGTTACCGAGATATTAACAAATCTAAACACAGGACATTGTATTTTGGAGCTTCAATGTTAATCTTAAGGAAGATAAAGAAAAATTAATATCACACTTATCAATCAATATTTTTGGATTTAACTTGGTATTTACCTTTATGTGGATGAGATCTTATTCTTCAAATGCTTAAGAATCATAGTTTATGTGTTTAACATGACAGCTAACCTGCATACTCTTTTCCCATGTTAATTATATGGAGAATAGGCAAACTCTTTTATTTATGGACAGATATTTAAAAATACTATTTACTTGAAATTTTAAATTTTACTCGCGTGTAATTCTGTAAAAAGGTAAAAAATATTAATTTAAAAGCACATCAAGGGTGATTGACCTATAAAGTTCAATGTTTAATTAGCAGTAATATATTATTTCTCGCAGGAACATTTTTTCGGGACCCGTAGCTTATATATAAGCGCTGCAACACACTCTACTGACGAGTTTTTGCCGTAGCCTCCGTCATATCTTGGACAACCTTTGATAACATAATATGTTTAACTATTTGAACATATATGTTAACAGAAGTTGTGTGAGAAATGATGGAGGCTCCGGCAAAACTCGTTATGATATTTTGTCGCAGCGCGTGTATTTAGCCGGGTAGCACGCATATGCTCTACCATTTTTGATTCCAGAGCACCGTGTAAGACACATGCAGGCTGCGCGCACGCTACGTGTTCGTGGTACGTGCTAACGTGCTTAAAAAATACAAAATTTAGTTATTTAAAGTTTTGCTTTATATCCGTCAGTTACCAAGATTTAAACAAATCTAAACACAGTACGTTGTATTTTGGGGATCCAATGCTAATCGTATGGATGATAAGGAAAAATTAATATTTCACTTATTAGTCAATACTTTTAAATGAAACTTTATATTTAGCTTCATGTGGTTGAGATCCATCCATTTATGCTTAAAAATCATAGTTTATGTGTTTATCATGGCAGCTAACCTGTATACTATTTTCTATTTTACTATTTTAGAAAATGTTTGAAATGAAAAATGTTTTTTTGAAAAATACAAAATGGCGGATATCTGAGAAAATAAGCGTTTTAGGCCATACCTCCCCTCCATTCGAACTTTTTTCTACATTTTAATGTACTTAAGCACTCACCGAAGTCCTGAAACGTTTTTCATGGACACCCTGTATATTTCGCTCAAGTGATGCCACTCATACGTAACCAGGACACTCGCTCCTCATGATTCCTATGTGCAGAGCGTACAATGATGCAACTTCCTAAGTGTGATGCAATGTTAAGTTGTAATCGAACGGAAGCAATTTCCACGACAGTCGACGACAAGGGGACAGAACGGAAGGAAATGTAGTCTAAAAGTTTGTGCGTATGAAGGTCAACTTTCGTCGTAAATAAAAAAATGTATTGAAATCGTTGGTCAATTTTTGATAGTGACAGTGAAAATTATATTTATTTTTAGTTTAGTAACTTATTGTATAACTTAATATTGTGTTTAACGGGATTATAAAACGGTTTCAAAACTGTGGTTAATATATTTTTAAAACTTTAATAACAATAAAGGTTCCATTTTAAAATGTCAAATGTATGAAAGTCAAGTTTCATACACCAAGCCATAGGTTAGTAATGCATATGTCAGCCTAAAGCTTATACAGTATAAGTCAACCGTTGGAGAATCTTACAAACGTCAGCCTTAGGACAATTCTATATACATCAACCCTAGGAGGATCCTACCTATATATGTTCACCCCAGAATCGTACATACATCTACGTTAGTAGAGTCCTACATACGTCAACCGTTGGAGAGTCCTACCTATATATGTCCACCCTACAATTAATTGTACGTACGTTTATCATAGGATAATCCTGCATACGTTTACGTTTAGGAAAGTTTAATCATACGTCCACATAGTTCCAGGAAGTTCCTACATATGCCCACACTTTGAGAATCCTACATTCCTCCACCCTAGGATAGTTCTATATACGTTCACCCTATGAGAATATCTCTTACGACCAATATAGGAGAATCCTACATATGTACACCGTTGGAGAATCCTACCCACTCTAGGAAAATCCTACATACGTTTACCCATGTAATGCTTTATTGTCTATCGTCTTATCTCTTGATATCCTGCCTCTAGCTCTCTTATAATGGATGAATAATGTACTAATTGCTTCTATGAATGCGTCTTATGTGATTATAAAATACTGTATATGTCCTTTACGGGGTTCTTACGACCGAACCATTAGATGATCCCATAGACACGATGTTTCCCTTCATAATTCTCCCCATTCCAAAACACAAGTATCGATATTACCCTAATTTTTACTTCTAGGTACTTACAAAGTTCTTGTGATCAAAATAGTTTTAGTGACTTTTGATATGTGTATCTTGCATATATGTGTAACAACTGTAAATGGCAGTAGAAAATAAATAAATAAATAAAACCCTAAGTAGATCCTACATTTGCTGGGACGAGATAGTAAACCAGACATATCGGTTAATCGGAACGGGTAGTTTGGGGGGGTTTTGTACTAAAAAATTGGAGTTCCCGCGACCGAAACCCCGGCAGATCCCATAAAGACGACGTTTCTTTTCATAATTATCCCCACTTCAAAACACAAGAAGCGATATCACCCTATTCTTTAACTTCTAGGTACTTACGAAGTTCTTGCGACCGAAACCCCGGCAGATCCCATGTCGTCTCCTCCCGCTCGCACGAAGCCCCGCACTAACCACTTTCTCTAGAGCCGCCCCCCTCCTGTGATCCTGCTTTCGTTTTCATCCTGGGCTGCCTCCCATCTCAACTTTTCTAAAGCCTTTTTGTACCTGCCAAATTACCCGTCAAAGCAGGCGTGCTTTTGGGACGCCTGCTTTGAAAATTGTCCTAGCTCGAATGAAAAATTTGAATAGCGTTGTACCTAATGTTGTGAAAATTTGCCTCGGTCCACGAGTTTTTTGTGGAAGCTTGTAAAAAATGTGAAGTCTTGAATTATGTATAAATGTGTCTAATGGCTTCTAAAAAAGAAGTAACATTTTATTAACCGACTTTGAGTTTTATTTTTATCACTACTTTAGAAACGATAGGGAAAGGGGATATGTGATAAGTTGAGGCAACGTGTTGCAGTCTTGAACTGACGGGGAAATGTAAACTCCATGCAACAATTTTCAAACATCAAAGACAATTTGATAATTGAACACTCAAAGATTACGAAGATACGCTACAATCTCTTAACTGTTTTATTTTTATATTTTTTTTCATCGTACCATTTTTAATATTCGGTTTCGTAAATAACCTTTTTTAGGGAAACAAACAATAAATTATATTTATGTCGTGATTTATAACGAAATTATGAAACTTACTGTGTATAATTGTCATTTTAAGTACACAAAAAAATGGGGGGGTCTTTTTATACACACAACCTCCTATTACTGTGTAAGTAAGGCCTTATAAAGATTTAAAAATAATAAGTGCAGTACTTATGAACTGCGGCTCTTTTAAAGTATTGTATGTAGCATAGTAGTACGCATAGTATGTAACATTGCATTGCAACTCACATTGGTTTTTATTTTTCTTTCATTAGAATGGGTTGTGAGATTATAAATTTTTTGTTAGGAATTTGTTCATTATTAAATGGTCTGAAAATGACCTATTTGGACGATGTAAAAAAATAAAATATCGTCCAGAGATAGTGGTGTAGCCCTGAAGGTGGTTCATAAATTAGAGCCTTTGTCGATTTATTGCTTAAGGGTCGCCAGAAAACTCAAAATTAAGCAGACACTCTCAAAATCGCTACCTTAACAGCTCTAATTCAGACCTAGGGACGACAGATAAAAAATGTCGTGCATGGAATCTGTAGGTTCCTTTCTGGCTGGAGTGTATACGTGTGTCTGGTATTAAGGAATCATCGTGATTACCAACGCTAACCAATACATACTTTAACAGGGAAAATTTGACTTACACTTTTGAGGTTTTCCTGAACTGCCCTTCCATTCGTAATGGTTTCCATTATGTGTGGGTGACTCAGATAGTAGTGTGATGGCCTCTGAAATTTCCAAGAAATATTTTTTAGGGCTATTTATTAAGATTTATTTGTTTATGCTTCGAAGATTTTTTTTCTTTCTCCCCTTATAGTATATGATAGTGTTATCCTTATAGATACCTACCTTATACCTATACCTTATACCTTACCTTATACCTTATATAGATACCTTATAGATATTAGTATTTCTTCTTTTATTAAATGGAGAAAGTATTATTTTCGTCAACATTTTCGAATTTGAGTTGTCGATGGATATATCCGTTTTGAGGATCCATGTATCCAAAAAGTGGTTTTCGGACGGAATCACGTCCGGTGATGTCTGTGTACAAAGTCCATACTGATCGTCCGATTTTTGTGAAATTTGGTATGCAGTGTAGGATACCACCCTACAAAACCCACTCAAAAAGGTTTGTTTGGTATTACGCGGCGGGAGGAGGGTTACGTCCCCAAAACATTTTAACAATTTATTTTGACTTGTTTTCTCTTGTTGTTACTTTAAGAAATTGGATGATTATTTTGAAACAATATATTTTTAAATTATGTTGAATTAAACATTTAATGAATACGATAGTTTTATAGAATGAATATAATGAATACGATAGAAAGGTTGTATTTTTTTAATTTCTCCGAGAGAGAAAGTATGTATCATTTCACTGATATATTTAATTTATATATATATATATATATATATATATATATATATATATTAATATCTTTAAATAAGTCAACCGAATACCCTTAGAAAACATTTTAATTGAATTTTATTGAATTTATTTATTTTTTTATTTGAATTTTAAAACATTTAATTAAAATGTTTTCTAAGGGTATTCGGTTGACTTATTTAAAGATAATTATATTAGTAGCCCTACTTGATGAACTAAATAGTGAAATATATTTACAGTATATATATATATATATATATATATATATATATATATATTAATATTTTGTTTCCTTTACTTTTCCAGTCAAAAGGTCCTTTATCATCCCAATAACGTAAGAGTTTCATCGGGGGCTATTTTCCGCCACTATCTGTGCAACCCCTTCCTCTCATGGGCTTTTCACGGATAAAGTTCTGGGAGTTCTTCATACCACTGTTTACATGTCCTCAGACAAGCCTTCATACCCAAGTAAAGACCTTGATATCTTCTTCGTCGCCGACGGCCACATCGAGGTCCTTTTACCTCAGGCACATATTGATCTATATAACGTTTGGTTGTCTTGCTATCGTTGAGGAATTTCGGTGGATAATGTCATAAGTTCAAATCCTGGTTTGTCCACTTAGTGTTAAGCCCATTTCAAGCTTTTTGGATTAGTAGGTTGTTTATGTTTTTGTAATGGTATATTTTTCTGGTAAAATCTGGTATCTCTTTAGGTGTCTGGTAAAATATTTTCCACTACACTTTTTCAAAGGGAAAAATAGCTGTTACGTCGTATTAGTTGGAGAAAAGATTAGTTTAATTTGACATTAGCTACCAGTATTCGTGTACTTGTTGCAGAACGCGATAGAGTAATAAGAACCGAAAATTTGAGGAAATTGTGAAGAAAAATGTGTCACAGTCAAATTATCAATCGCAAATACTCGTCTCATTTTAATGTCATACTTGACCCTTTTAATTGAATAATATATGACACTATTCAACTTATACCATTGAATACTTAATTAATTTCAATAGAAACGTCAGGCGGCATCTATCAATGGCGGACAGATCAGGGATGGAGAGATCAGACATGAAAGTGCGAGCCAGAGCCAGTCGTGGAGAGGAAGTAGGTCAGTGTCAGAGACTCCTTGCTAATAGCAGAAGAGATCTGGCTAATTGAAAATTCAGCCAACATCCGAAGGGTTTAATTAACAATTAGTGTGTGCAGTTTGGGTTATTGCTGACAAAAATTATGAGTATGGTTTACATCTAGTGGATTGAATTGTAATTATTTTCCTCTTTGAGGAGTTTTTTGGGGACTTATCCTCCGCACGCTGGCTTGTTCTAAATTATTGTAATCTTGTAATGTGTTTTCTTGTTTCAATTTTTGGGATAAATGCTATGAGTTTGAATCTAAATGATATACTGACTTCCTTCACTAGTTAATCAAAATAAAATATGCTATAATAGTTGGAACTCTGTATTTTTGTTTGATTGTATAGCCTCCGTTTGGGTTGTATAAAAACTAAGAATTATTTTAAAATGTTTCGTTTTCATGTGTGTATTGTGAATAGAATACCATTTAAAAAAATCATAAATTTTTAGTTGAATTGTTCTTGTACACAGATGTCTGATATGAACGTTTCAGTAATGGTTAAGATTAGTTTAAAAAGGTTGTTTGAACAGGCAAAAGAACAGTGAAAGAGTTAAGGTGATTTCAACTTATTAATTTTTGCAAAAAAACTGCGAGATCTGAAACTTGAATTAATTACGTTTAATTGTCTTAGTTAGTTGTTTCTGCAATATTACCTGCAATGTATGCATGCGTCAGCCAACCACATTCTTCACTCTAGAATGCCTCTATCATAGTTGTCTGCGCTTTGGGCTTCCTGTCTACTTCCGGGAATGTTAACTAGCGCATAGTCATTTCCCCAGCCACGGACCGTGATGAGACAAGCATGCGAGCTCCACTTGTCTGTCGCACCTGCGTGGTCTGGAGGTGACATCATGTGTACGCGCTCGGACGATCTTGTTGCTCAACACATTCCCACCTAGAAAAACAGAATCGTAGCTCTGCCCATCTCGTCTTGGACCTAAGGAGGCAGTCAGGCATTTCGCTATTGACGGGGGCGTAGGTCACCCCACCTCTTCTTTTACCTAAGGAGTGAAGCAGTCAGGCATTTGGCTATTGACGGTCTTGTACCTAAGGAGTGAAGCAGTCAGGCATTTGGCTATTGACGGGGGCGTAGGTCACCCCACCTCGTCTTGTACCTAAGGAGTGAATCAGTCAGGCATTTGGCTATTGACGGGGGCGTAGGTCACCCCACCTCGTCTTGTACCTAAGGAGTGAATCAGTCAGGCATTTGGCTATTGACGGGGGCGTAGGTCACCCCACCTCGTCTTGTACCTAAGGAGTGAAGCAGTCAGGCATTTGGCTATTGACGGGGGCGTAGGTCACCCCACCTCGTCTTGTACCTAAGGAGTGAAGCGGTCAGGCATTTGGCTATTGACGGGGGCGTAGGTCACCCCACCTCGTCTTGTACCTAAGGAGTGAAGCAGTCAGGCATTTGGCTATTGACGGGGGCGTAGGTCTGCCCACCTCGTCTTGTACCTAAGGAGTGAAGCAGTCAGGCATTTGGCTATTGACGGGGGCGTAGGTCACCCCACCTCGTCTTGTACCTAAGGAGTGAAGCAGTCAGGCATTTGGCTATTGACGGGGGCGTAGGTCACCCCACCTCTTCTTTTACCTAAGGAGTGAAGCAGTCAGGCATTTGGCTATTGACGGGGGCGTAGGTCACCCCACCTCTTCTTTTACCTAAGGAGTGAAGCAGTCAGGCATTTGGCTATTGACGGGGGCGTAGGTCACCCCACCTCTTCTTTTACCTAAGGAGTGAAGCAGTCAGGCATTTGGCTATTGACGGGGCGTAGGTCACCCTACCTCTTCTTTTACCTAAGGAGTGAAGCAGTCAGGCATTTGGCTATTGACGGGGGCGTAGGTCACCCCACCTCTTCTTTTACCTAAGGAGTGAAGCAGTCAGGCATTTGGCTATTGACGGGGGCGTAGGTCACCCCACCTCGTCTTGTACCTAAGGAGTGAAGCAGTCAGGCATTTGGCTATTGACGGGGGCGTAGGTCACCCCTACCTCTTCTTTTACCTAAGGAGTGAAGCAGTCAGGCATTTGGCTATTGACGGGGGCGTAGGTCACCCCACCTCGTCTTGTACCTAAGGAGTGAAGCAGTCAGGCATTTGGCTATTGACGGGGGCGTAGGTCACCCTACCTCTTCTTTTACCTAAGGAGTGAAGCAGTCAGGCATTTGGCTATTGACGGGGGCGTAGGTCACCCTACCTCTTCTTTTACCTAAGGAGTGAAGCAGTCAGGCATTTGGCTATTGACGGGGGCGTAGGTCACCCCACCTCGTCTTGTACCTAAGGAGTGAAGCAGTCAGGCATTTGGCTATTGACGGGGGCGTAGGTCACCCTACCTCTTCTTTTACCTAAGGAGTGAAGCAGTCAGGCATTTGGCTATTGACGGGGGCGTAGGTCACCCTACCTCTTCTTTTACCTAAGGAGTGAAGCAGTCAGGCATTTGGCTATTGACGGGGGCGTAGGTCACCCCACCTCGTCGTCTTGGATCTGAGCATCGACGCTATACGGTGGCGGCTACTTTCTTTTTAACGCCGAGTTGTTTCATAACAGTTGCTTTCACTGTTGCGGCTATGGTGCACACAAGGTTAACAGGCGACATTGGTAAACACTTTCATCTTACCCTTACCCTTTTACTCCAGCTTATCATTTGTATCTTATCAGCAACTCGTATTTCACAAATAATTCTATTCCGTCTTTGGCCTTGAAAACACTTTATACAGTTTAATAATTTATTAAAATATGTTTACCGGGATTTTTATTCAAATTTTTCAAAAATTACGGACGTTAATCCACACCGGAGAATAATGCACTCACCGGATATCGCTTATAACTATCCACAATTCCTGACCTCAAAGTAGCTGGAATACAGGACACGTCACTGTCCAGGCTTTTTTACCAGAATCTTTTTTCCTGTCTAGAACAGTTTGAAACATTTCAAAATCTGTTGTTAAAAAACTTCTTTTTTAGGCGTTGTATTAAATTTTTAGCTGTGATGAATATTGAATACAGCTGTGACGATGCGATAGTTGTATTGGCGGGCGTACGTGACCCGGGTCAGGTTTGTGGGATTGGCGCGCGGTTGCTTTGGTTCTCAACGTTGCCCGCGATAATGCACAAGCACATCTTCTGGACATATGCATCTCGTTTAACCCTTGTCTATAACACCTACTCACTTACAACTACACACACTACACTACACTTAATGTTACTCATGGATATAACACCGGGATCCTATGGACCCCTATTTAAAAAATGTTAATACCATGAGTTTTGCTAATTTATTTTATCGAAATTAATACTATTTGATTTGTTATAATACATTTTAACTAATACAACTCAATTTATAGCCGTATTTATCGGAGATAAAACTGTATTAAATACATTTGTTAAACAACTTAATGTTTTTTATATTGTTTGAAAAATCAAGCTTAATGTTGATTTTATTCGATACTAAATAAATTTTTTCTTACAGAAATAAGTCTTTTTTTATTCTCTTTTTAGTGTATTTAGCTGTTGATATGAAGTATGAAGGTAGTTGTATTTTTTGAACATTCCTTACGCTGTGTTGATTTTTATCTCTATCTTCAATTCCCGCCAAAATTTTCTTCTAAGATCTTTGATATCTCTCTGTTTACTAATGTATAAAAAAATACTAAAACAGCTAGAAAATACAATGTTTTTATTAATAAAAAATGGATTTTATTATTTATTAATAATGTTATTTAACCTATATATTTTGACAATACATTCTAGATTGTTTTGTTCTTGCAAATTATTTTTATGTTATTGATATGATAGTTTTTTTTTATACATGTTACTATATAAATTTTTTCGTTTTAACATAAATAATAAATTTATAAAAACTATTATTTGTATCAAAAGACAAAGTTTTTTTTTCTTTTTAGAAAAAAAATATAGTTAAATTATTTTATTAAAAAAATTTATATTATACTATATTATTTTTTTAATATTTTTATTAAAAAAAATATTAATAAATAGTTCAAACAAATATTAATAATTTTCAAGTTTTTTGCTTTTTTACGGTTCAAAAAATTAATATACTATCATAAAAAATAAAAAAGTAAATTTTTCTTATACTTCTTAAAAAAATAAACAAATGAAAATGAAATAATTTAAAGAAACTAACAATATTTGAGACACAAGGTTTGATATGTGCTAAAAAATTATATGTTTTTCATTTTTTTTATGTTATTCTTGAATAACCAAAATCTATTTTTACTATTATAGTTTATTTTATTTTTTATTTTATTTTTTTTTGATAATTTATTTTATGTTATATATTGATTTTTTGGTTTAATTGTTATTTATTTTAATTATTGTTTGGTATGTTGTTCGTTGTTGCTACAGTTTAAAATTGTTAAGTTTTTAATGTAGCTACAATTGTACAAATATATTGTGTAATAAAGTTCTGTCCTGGGGTAGCCACAGTAAACTTTGTGTTTAAACATTAAAGAATAGAAAAAATTAACGTAAAACAAAATTGTATTTATAGTTGTAGGAACTTGATATACAAACGGACCCCACTGACATGTTTTGTTTTATGTATTTTTCTACGCCTCTCGGCATTTTTCAACTTTTTAATGAGGATCGGTTGAAGCATTATTACTACTTATAATTAATATCCCAATGATGAAATGGCAACTGGGTCTAGATTCGACCCTTGCGGGATTCTATCCGGCGACATTAAGTTTTTTTTTGTTTTTAAAGAAAGGCACTATTAAAGGAAGGTTAAGCTTACCTAGGTGGGGGCAATATCATGTCAAAATATGTTTTTGATCAATTAATGGAAAAACAGGATGTTCAGGAAATACGTCAGAAAACTTCGTCAGGTGGTTCCTCTCATGAAATTAAAAACATAGTATCGGTTGTCTGTTTATAATTTTTTTAAATTCCCTTGATGTTAGTTTATTTTTGAAGATTTATTCCTAAGATTTAGAATATTCGATTTTCTTACCTAGGAAAAACGAGTGGAATGTTTTTAACTTAGTTTAAATTTCTAAGTGGCTGTTTAAATATTTAGTCAAGTAAAATCTTTACTACACTTTTGAATTAAATGTCATGTATTTACTTTGAGAATGGGATTTAAAACGATTGAAATATTAAATAGTACATTGTCTTCTTCAATCCCACCTTTATGATTTTTGTGAAATACTTAAAAAATGCATTTTATATTGCTGAATTGACATGGGAAAGCTGTGTTAATTTTTTCGTTGACCGTGGCTAAAGAATTAAACTCTGTATCTTTTTATAAAAATAAAATAACGTAATCTACTTTTAAATATCAAATAAAATTTGATCTTGTCTAATAATTATTAAGAAATAAAAAAATTATTTTTGCAAGTTATCTACATTTATTTAATGACCTCATAATATGATTATAAATAGGCCCATTGCCCTTTTGGCTCTATTTTCATATGAGCTTATCTTCTATTTCAGTATTTATTATGTATTTATGTTTTATTATTTATCCACTAAGCGTATCCGAATTTACAAAACTCCTGCAGTAAGTGTAAGCCGGCGTTTAAACATATTTGTCTTGCGGGTTGCTTAGGGAACAAGCAGGCACAACATCTGTTATCTATACAAAGAATACGATGTTTATGTGTGACCAGCTCCTATTTTTGAGATACCTAACTTCTAAGTAGTTTGTTATCAATATTTATAACAGTTTGCAATTTTTATTATTTTTTAAATGAAATAATTATTTCAGAAAATAATTTTAAATCGTTTTTAATTGCAGAGTTTTAATGCCTTAAATGTTAACACAGTGCTAGTTTAAAATTTAACCCAAAATCTTAACTAGTTATTACATTTTTTTATGATTTTTTCTGAATTTTTCATAGAAGATAAGTTAACTCCACTGATGACGTTAATTTTCTGAATAATAACATAATTTAGTAAATGTTGATTATATTTTTACACTTCTGAATTTAATTCATGGGTTTATTGTCGTCTCATTAAAATATATTCGTAGAGGAACGTAGATTTACCTCCTATAAGATCATAGTCATTACTCGAGAGAAAAAAAAGAGTTGTAAAGACTACTCTTCCTTGACCGATGGGTTGCTCATTATATGAGTACATATTCATTTTATTGTATTGTATAATATTTAAATACCTCCGCCATCGATTTATCATTTTTAAAACTTAATCTGAACACTATATCATATAGATATTTATATATAAAATAAGATTAGATAAAAATATTATTTTTTCTAGATAATTATAATTTTTTTCCAGAAAATAATAAAAATAATTTTAAAATAATAGTATTAAATAATTATATATTTAAAATAATATTAAATTATTATTATACCTTTAATTTGACACCTCAACCATCTTTCTACAACAATCGTGTGATCGAGTGGTGCTGAGTGGCCGCCAGTAATGATGGCACAAATTTAACATTGATCGTATGGAACTAAAGTCCAAGATGGCGTAGGTATTGCAGCCTCTTAATTAACCCTCAAGCACATACCTGTATTTGGGGTGTTCACAGCACTCCAGTGGTATAAAATGAGGTCAATTTTTAATTAGCAGAAAACAACTCTTTTAACCATGTCAATACCTTTCTATTACAACATCTTGAATATGCTCAGTTGTATAACGAGGTTAGAGAGAGTTAATTTCATCATTTATTTTATAATAGTTCTTAATTTATATATTAAGGTGCAACACGGACAACGTTTTAATCTATACATAGTAAATACTTTATTTTGGGTAAATACAGTGTTCGTACTGGTAATTAATTTATATAGTTTTAAAATTTTTCTATATAAATCAGGAAAGTTCTTTCTATATTTATTGTATGTAAACGAACAATGACAAGTGAACGTAAACGTTTTCAATAAATAAGGGGTTTTAATAAGTAAAATATAATCGTTTAAATGACCAATAAACAATTTTGAAAACAAAATATATTTGTTAGAGACATAAAACCACAGATGGACAAGTGAAGCACCCCACATATGTACTCGTGCAATCTTAAACAATATATGTGCTTAAGGGAAGGAACTGTGTTTCATAACAAACAACTAATCCTTTTATGGCTTATAACGCCGTGAAAATCCAGACGCAAAATGAATACAGAACGCATATTGCCGATGGATTCTGCAGGCGCGGGTTGGTTCAACATTTCATTTTAGTTTTATGCTATAATATATTTCCATGAAAACGTTTATAATTGTAATTTTATATTTCCCATTTTAATTTTAATCTGACATGAGAAATCATTTTAATGTTCATCGATAAATCTATTGTAAATCTATCATTGTTGTAAACTTAATGCATAACGGTAATAAATTATTTGGATATTAATGCATATATACAAGAACTGGGTTAATCCACTTACCAAGCGTTTACCGAATGTGTTTTAATGTGACTTCAATGCTAAACAGGTAATAGGGACACAAATGTTTTACTTGTTTCTCATTTTTCGATGTTGTTGTAGTCAAAACACAAACGTCATAAATATAATAAATATGATCACCCATAAAGTAAATATGGTGGCCTTTTAACAACATACAACGCTTAGTAATTTCCATAACTCAGTAAGTGGTTGACAACCAGAAAATATGTAAAAAACTATTTCCGCTGATTCATACGGTGCAACCAATACTGTGTTAACGAATGGAAATAATATTTTTAAGAATATGTGGAGAAGGAGATTTTTATTATTGGGAATATTTATTTTGTAACTTTCAAGCTTATGACTAAAATTGAAAGAACTGTTGTATTATTAAAATCGAAACAATAAAACTTGTTGCAGCAAATTTGGGAGGAAGTATATTTACTTTTGTAAATGGGAGTTTGTATTGTAAATGTTGTAAATGTACAATATACAATGTAATTGTAAATGTACAATATATAACATAACCCCCTCTACTTCTTCCACTCATCTCTTTAGGACACTTTTTTGATTTTAGTCCTAAACCAATTATTTTAGATTTTATTTCATATTTTATAGGTGCATATATACGCGTCAAGCGTTTAAAACTTTTGTAATGGTAAGTATTACTGTATCTTTAAGAATTACAAAAAAATGTCAACAGATATGAAACTTACGTAAATTTTGTTTTCATTTATGTTATAGTGACTTTGTCTATTGTGTATTTTTGTCAGGAAACTCCTTCAAATTGAACTGTGCCTGAATTGCCAGATTCGTTTAAACTGCTTCCTTTCGCTAGTTTAAAGTAAATTAGAGGTGCTATGGTTTTCAGGTTTTTACGATAAGGCCATATTAATGCATATATACAAGAACTGGGTTAATCCACTTACCAAGCGTTAACATACGTGTTTTTAATATGACTTCAATGATAAATAGGGACACACATTATTTACTTGTTTGTAAACTGTATACTGTAAAAACCCCACGCTAATCAATTTTATTTTTTTTAAATCAATTGTTTTAATTAGCTCTTTCTTAATTTTGTCGTTTGTATTCCATGTCTTGTACTTTATCATCGGCAAAACAAATCCTCGTTTGTTTTTTAATCCATGTTGATACGGGCTTGGGAAATAAAGGAAAATAAGGGACATTGGTTAAGGGTCGAAGAAGGGTTTGAAGAAAGAAAAAATCAAGGGAAATCTTGTAAGATTTATAAAATAATGTATATGTGAAAAATACAAAATGATAAAGAGAAAACGAGTGCATTCTTTTCAAAGGATTGACTGAATATGGGTATTTATAAGTTTCCAGAGCAACGCGACCAACCTGTAGCATGTAACTATAAATCATCAGCTCAATTGCAACAAAGTTGAGACAGGATTTTTGCAATATTATTTAAATAAACGGTACCAGTGGACTGACACATACTTTCTCCCTTAAGTAAATTTAAAAAAGACAATCTGTAATAAAACCATCATGCTCTACAAAGTTAATCTAAATTTAATAATTTTATTGTAAAATAATCATCCAATTTAAAAATAAAACACGAGAGACAAAGTTAAATAATGTTCAAATTGTATGACAACGTAACACCAAGTTTTTTGATGTTTTGTTCGGTGATTTGACCTTACGCTTCAAAAGTTTCATGAAAACGGTTGGAAAGTAAGGAGATTGTTTTTTAAACTGCTCCAGTTTAAGAAATTGGGCGCTTTCGGTACTGTTTTATCGTAGAAGTAAATTTAACTTTCTCTGGAACGTTTGTTAAGACAAATAATTCAAATATAATTTGTTAGTTTTTTAAGCTGGTTTTCAATTACCAGTCAGTTATACTTTACTTTTATTGTTTTCGCTGAAAATATAAAAACTTGATTTTTTTACATTTAAAAGCATATTTTTATCATTTTTAAATTGTTGGTGTTTATTATTTGTCTTGTACACTATAAACTGTCAAATTTAATCATTAGAGCCGTTAGAAAATTGGATTTTTCACGTTTTTTAAGGGTTTTTAGGGTTGATACCCTTAAAAATAAAAAAATTAAAAAAAATGAAAAAAAGTGGAAGATACGGTGATATATAAAGAAAAAATCAAACGAATGTATGTAAATCCAGAAAAAAACAAAAAAAAGAAAAATACAGATAACACACAGAAAAACAACAAAACGGACGGACAGAATCACGTCATGGATTCAGGGGACCAAAACGGATATATCATCAGCTCAATTGCAACAAAGTTGAGACAGGATTTTTGCAATATTATTTAAAAAAGGGCTGCTTTAAAAAACATGCAACACTTTTTTGTGTAGCGACCAAAATAAAGATCAATATTCCACCTTCTTCACCTTGGAAAACCTCTGACAAGAAAATAAAAGATACTTATGAATTTAAACAAATCTATGTAAGGAAAACTGTAAAATTTGTGAAACAGTCATAAAAATAATATGGGAACTTTTTGTGGCAATTATGCTAATAACAATAACATTGTATTCAGCTATTTATGGTTAAGTGGTTTTTGCACAATCTCAAGCTATGTTTAGATTACAAGAAATTCGTCGAGTTCGCAGGTTTGCTGCAACGCAGTATTCGCTGTTGCCACGACACCAGTGGGGTTCCTCAAGGGTAATCACTGGCTCCGTCATTTATCATGATTACCGACATAGTGCTTGTCTGTAATGCACAGTCCATAACTACTTGAGCTGTCATGCAATCTATTGCCACTCCATTTCTCCACTGACATGTCGGTTGCACAATAGACAGGTTTCATGATTGATGACCTCAATGGCGGTTGCCTGTATTTTGTACGGTTGCAATTTTCCTTGAAAATGATACTAAATATTAGGTACAAAATAAATATACATTTAAATATGTTTCAGGCTAAAAAATGTTCAATGATACACTAAAGTTCATGTTTTCTAAAGCTATTGTACTTACATAACAGAGTTATTTGCAGGGTTGTGTTTTTTATTCTTCGTAAGTCAAAAATACTTTATATTTTATCTGTAAGGTCTAAAGCAATTGTGTGCTCAAACATTAGTTTCAAATGCAACAAAATACATTATAGTATGTTTTGACAAACCTGAATTTTTACAAGATAAATTTATAACACACTTGTATTTTTCAGGTAAGAATATACTTCGAACATCGCAAGTTGTGAAAAGACAAATATCATGTAAGAAGAGTAAGTCAAAATTACACATATTTTTTATTACATGATTTGTAGTCTTCAATACTAACTTAGGCGTAGAACAGTGTATCTCTTTAAAGACACTGTTGTTCTGCATACCATAAATAATTTACCAAATCAGCAATTAAGAGAAAACATACATTCGTACAACTCGAGAAATAGAAAACACATTGATGTTCCTGTTCAACTTTTTCAAGTCTGTAAAAAGTTACGATGTATTTGGTTCCAAATGTTTCAACAAATTTTCTTTTTATAAATTGGATTACTCTATTCAAAAGATCAAGCCAAAATTAATTATATGAGTGGTTGTTCGATCATCCCCTTTACTCCCTTGATGAACTTTTTTAATTTAGTCCAAATACAATGATATTGTAAAAGTTGTATTGTATAATACCTGGAATAGTTAAGTTAATATTAATCGTTTAGGAACCATTGTAGTAATTGTAATTAAAACTCTAGTATATATTTTTGTACATACTGTGTATTCTGACTTTGTCTATTGCCATTTTATAAGCCTAACGACAGTTAAATTTTTTTATTCATATAGTCTTGTTTAAGTAGGTAAAAATATTTAAATTGCTGATTGCTCACATTAAATAACGAAATACGCGAATCAAGTCAACAAGTTCTTTTAAATTGAATTATTTTTCTAATAATACTTTTTCTCAACCAATGTAAACATTGGTGAACGAAATATGTATCCTAGCACTTTTTATCCAGTACACAGTTGAGATAGTCGATATTTCTACTACCCTGACTACAAAAAAAACTATTAAGGATTTGTTTAAAACAGCTTATTTCAACGTACATAATCTCTGTACTAGCAGAACTCTGTTGGGAGTGGTCTGTAGCTAATCTTTTGGTAATAATTACTTTATTTATCGTTTTTAAATAGTGAGGCTGCCTCTTTTTCATATGAATTGCCTATCTGTGTATTTTAGACTCAAAGAAAATTAAGTGAAGAGTTATCTCAGGAAAAATAAACGGTGGGTCGTAAGAAAAACATTGAGTGCTAGTAAGGGGTTTGGGTATGTGTATTGCTGCTACTGTTTACAAGGCTGTCCTGCTATTCACTTCTGGCGTGAGTCTTAATTAAATGTGATCTTGATAGAAATTCTAGACAGGTTTCATAATAAAAATCAAGTTAGTTCATCTGTTTATGTATACTGTACTAAAAAACCGAATTTGTAATAAAGTTATACTTTTTTTGTTTTGTTTTGGAATAAGTAAATCTTTCTCCCATAGCACCTAATAGTTCGTTGTAAATTAAAGAAGTTACCAACTTATTACTAATCGTAATCTAGTTTTATTGTCATTACAAAAATACTGTGTTATGATATTACAGCGCTGTAAGTCCATCTTTGGTCAGCTGACTAAAATCACCACACAGGTAAAAACGTCGGTACCGAAGTGAAACCTTGCGTAATAACGGCTTCAGTTCGCGCAAGGCGTCGAGGTTCCAGGGTTCTGGGGTTCTGGGGAACAGTTTCGCAGCACTTCACTAAACTCTAATGGTTCACTAAACTAATGGTAACGTGATAGGTCACCTTGACGCAAACATTGAGCAAACTAGAGTGGTTCCTCACGGGAACAATGTCAGTCAGGTGTCAACACACTGACTTGTGTCGTCGCACTCAGCCAGTAGGTTCGTCGACGTCACGCTTCCTTCGTGAGACATCGTAGCCCTTCCAATAGTCAACGACCATGTCAGCACCCTTCTCCGCGATCATGATGACGGGCGCGTTGATGTTCCCACTGGTGATCTGCGGCATGATGGAAGCGTCGATCACCCTGAGGCCCTGTACACCGTATACCCGCAGCTTGGGGTCGACCACGGCCATGGGGTCACTTGGAGGCCCCATCTTAGCTGTTCCTGACATGTGGTAGATGGTCATGGTATATTGCCGAATGAAGCACTCCCAGTACTCATCTGTGAAGGGTGGCAGTTGCTTACACCCGGGGACAGGACGCCTGTGGAACCTAGCTCCGAACCGCTTCATCGCCGCTGTCTCTCCGATGGCGATACCCGCCTTGACGCCCTCCCTCAGCACCCGCACGTCGTCCGGGTCCGTCAGGTAGTTGTGATACAGCAGCGGGTACTGCATGGGGTCGTTGCTCCTCAGCTTCATGTAGCCTCGACTCTTGGGACGCAGTATCATGGGGAATACTCCGAACGCGTCTCTGTTGACGATGTCACCCATGTACTCGTCGAAGAACTCCTGCCTTAGCCCGTGGGCGCGCTTCGCTGCCGTTCCTCCGTCGCTGATGGTACTCGTCGACGTCAACATGAACTCCATGTCCGGCCAGTCGTCGGAGACGTTCCCGTACTTGGTCGTGATGAAGGCGACGGTCTCGAGACCCACGCTGCTGGTCAGAGGTCCGTCTCCAGTGATGGCGTAACGCAGGGCGGCGTTGATATTCATCACGCGCTGCATCACCAGAGACACCGGGTGGTCGACGAGGAAGATGATGCCTCCCACGGCGATGTGGTCCATCAGGTTCTGCCCCACACCGGGAGAGTCGTGGATCACGGGGATGCCCAGGGACTGCAGATGGTCCGCCGGGCCGATACCTGCAACACGTATACCTCTATAGTACACATAAACGTCATATAGACATTTTTTGTAAAAGTGCATCAGGAATTCTAAGAAATAATTCACCCGATTAACCTTAATTAACACCCTTTTTGCGAGGTTATATTCTATAACATTTGCATTCAGAGCACAGGCGCCGGTAACTAGTAGGTCCACTATTCTTCACGTTTACTATGGATATGTGTTCAGCAAGATTCAATTCGACGTTTTGGGGGGATCATCCAGTGAAATCATTCAAGTGTTTAGGCTGCAGAAAAGAATTGTCAGAATCATCTGTGGGGCTGGTTGTCGAGATCATAGTAAACATTTTTTAAGGTCTGAATATTCTTAATGTTCCAAGTATCCAACACTAAACACTAAAACACACCGAGTTACTTCACTCACTTCTCTTCACTTTTCACTTCTTCGTTTACTTTTCTATTATTCAGTTATCAAAAGTTAAAATGAGTCTGAATGTTGGTTTAGATATTGGAAGTGTTATCGTTTTATAACAATATCTTCCTCTTTTTAACGTAATATTTTCAACCTCTTACGACACTCGACATAAGTACAACTTGACCTATCCTATCCAAAGTTCGAGAAAAGGATTTAGGCTATTATTCTGCTATATGACCTTATAATGTGCTACCAAGGCGCTTGAAATTATAGTAATAATAAATTATAGTTTCTTTTAAAAAATGAAATGTTTTCTTGTTGAGAGGTGTACTTATTAGATCGATGGGTTCTTGTTATATTGCAGGAACTGGTAAATTTCATTAATTTTTCATAACCGTTTTATGTTTGTTATTGATTTTTTTAATTTATGTGTTAATATTTTCATGTATTTTATATTATTAATATTGTATGAAATTTTACAAATAGATGTTTCTAAAGAAATTTAAAAATATGTGGATTGAATTTAGAAATTTTTTTGAATTATGTAAAAAATGCTGACATGTTTCATGTATCGAGCAGTTGTTCAGTGAAATAAATCGATTCTCATTCATTATTAATTCTCGAAAAAAATGTTGAAACAGGTTATTGATTTTCTACAACTTAGGACATCAAATAAAATTTATTGCGGGAATGAAAATACCTGTTCAACTGTACGGGAAAATCAATTATTCTGCGTAATGAAGATTCTCAAACCTTCGTGCTTTTGCTAAGAAATGGTCTCATTTTCGTTTTTCAAAACCACTTTTCCAGAAAATCCTAAAGGGATCATGGGAATTATGATTATGTTGATTATAGAGTTTTGTGAATTGGTTAGAGCGATTTAAAAATAATTCTTATGTTACGTTCAATGAATGGTGATATTGTTTCTGTTAGTTCAGAAGTACCACTGTTAAGTTTAGTGGGAAGTGATTTGTTTTTTATAGTTTGTTGTTTTCAAAGACACCACTTTTTTTTCTTTTTACTCCAGAGACATGTAACAGAGAGAGATTTTACATTAATGCTTTTCGGGAACGCTGTTCAAACCCAAATAGGCATCTCGGGATTTGAACCCGTAACCTCACCGAAATCCAAGACGTTAACTACTACGCAAGAAAGACACCCATATATATCGTATGTGGAAATTTGTTTCCTATTACTTGAACGTTTTGTCAGAAACGTCACTGTTAGGTTTCGTGGGTGGCAATTTGTTCCCTATTGCTTCAAAGTTCAGCCAGTGAAAGGCCAAGACGAGTCTCGTCACAGTTACGCGGTCTGAAACCCACATGCATGTATTTACATACAAGTATTACATGAGTACATTAACTGTTGTGTACTTGTCGTCAGTCTTTTTCAAATTTCGCAAATCTATTTTCCTCTGAAATTGCTTGAACCTACGACTTTTGACGTAGATTGACTCGGAATGATTTAATTAGAAAGCAAAATGCAGTACATTATTGAAAATGTCTTAATTATTAGGTAATATTTACACCATATGGATGCGTTACGTTAGGTAAAATGCTCAATCGCTTTAGATGTAAAACGTCACGACTGTGTAAAATTTACAGTTTACGACTCAGATTTGTTTTTACCTTTGAAAATTTGGTTACAAGAACAATTCATTTAAATAATTAGTGAAAATGCATTTTACTTGTAAAAATACGGCAAGAAAGTGAAATGGTGGACACACGTGCGAAACGTAGTCAAGGCTGGTGCGATGACGTTGTGTAAGGGAGAGAAAGCTTGGCCTTGTTGAGGTCGAGCTTCCTGCTCAGACTCGGACTGACCGGTCAAACACTCCATTCACCTGTATCACACTCGCTGAGTGACCAGTCAAACACTCCATTCACCTGTATCACACTCGCTGAGTGACCAGTCAAACTCCAGTTATCACACTCGCTGAGTGACAGTCAAACACTCATTTGTATCACACTCGCTGAGTGACCGGTCAAACACTCCATTCACCTGTATCACACTCGCTGAGTGACCAGTCAAACACTCCATTCACCTGTATCACACTCGCTGAGTGACCGGTCAAACACTCCATTCACCTGTATCACACTCGCTGAGTGACCAGTCAAACACTCCATTCACCTGTATCGCACTCGTTGAGTGACCAGTCAAACACTCCATTCACCTGTATCACACTCGCTGAGTGACCAGTCAAACACTCCATTCACCTGTATCACACTTGAGTGACCAGTCAAACACTATTTCACCTGTATCACTCGTGAGTGACCGGTCAAACACTCCATTCACCTGTATCACACTCGCTGAGTGACCAGTCAAACACTCCATTCACCTGTATTACACTCGCTGAGTGACCAGTCAAACACCCCATTCACCTGTGTCGCACTCGTTGAGTGACCAGTCAAACACCCCATTCACCTGTGTCGCACTCGTTGAGTGACCAGTCAAACACTCCATTCACCTGTATCACACTCGCTGAGTAGCAAATCCATTCACGTATCACACTCGATGTGACCGGTCAAACACTCCATTCACTGTATCAATCGCTAGTGACCAGTATTATTTCACCTGTATCACATTGAGACCAGTCAAACATATCTGTATCACACTCGCTGAGTGACCGGTCAAAATTTACCTGTATCACACTCGCTGAGTGATCAAACACTCCATTAAGTATCACACTCGCTGAGTCAAACACTCCATTCACTGTATACACTCGATGAGTGACCGGTCAACACTCCATCCTGTATCACACTCGCTGAGTGAACAGTCAAAACTCATTCACCTGTACACACTCGCTGAGTGAGTGACCGGTCAAACACTCCATTCACCTGTATCACACTCGCTGAGTGACCAGTCAAACACTCCATTCACCTGTATCACACTCGCTGAGTGACCAGTCAAACACTCCATTCACCTGTATCACACTCGATGAGTGACCGGTCAAACACTCCATTCACCTGTATCACACTCGCTGAGTGACCAGTCAAACACTCCATTCACCTGTATCACACTCGCTGAGTGACCAGTCAAACACTCCATTCACCTGTATCACACTCGCTGAGTGACCAGTCAAACACCCCATTCACCTGTGTCGCACTCGTTGAGTGACCAGTCAAACACCCCATTCACCTGTATCGCACTCGTTGAGTGACCAGTCAAACACTCCATTCACCTGTATCACACTCGATGAGTGACCGGTCAAACACTTAATTCACCTGTATCACACTCGCTGAGTGACCAGTCAAACACTCCATTCACCTGTATCGCACTCGTTGAGTGACCAGTCAAACACTCCATTCACCTGTATCACACTCGCTGAGTGACCAGTCAAACACTCCATTTACCTGTATCACACTCGCTGAGTGATCGGTCGAACAGTCCATTCACCTGTATCACACCCTCTGTGTTACTGGTCAAACATTCCTTTCACCCGTATTGCACTCGCTGAGTGATCGGTCGAACAGTCCATTCACCTGTATCACACCTTCTGTATTACCTTTCAAACATTGCACTCGCTGAGTGACCGGTCAAACACTATGCACCTGTATCACACTCGCTGAGTGACCAGTCAAACACTCCATTCACCTGTATTACACCCGCTGAGTGACCGGTCAAACACTATTCACCTGTATCACACTCGCTGAGTGACCAGTCAAACACTATTCACCTGTGCCACACTCAGAGAAACCTCTCAAATACTCTGGGCTCTACCCACTTCTTCCACATAATCTATAGACAGCAACTGCGTTTATTACTAAGTTCAACCTTTTTCCGCATCATTGTTAATGGTCGTTGATTTTTACTGTACAGCACATTTTAAAACTACGCGTAAATAAGTGAGAATAATTTTTCTAAGGGTAGAAGGGTGGGATTCCGTAACTGATAAATTATACTTATAAAAGGTTGGTTTGTATTGAGGAGAGTTGACGCAACCATATCCTTGGTCGCGTCTACCACTTGACAAGCCACTCTGCGTCGTGTGTTCACTCCGTATGGCTCATCTTCGTGATCCAAGGCACTGGGGTCGTGTCTGAAGTACTCTTCTTGTGACTCCTCAGAGTACATCGTGAACGATGGCGTGTCCTGGCCCCTGGGACCCTTTCGCCGCTCCGTCACCGTCGGAAGCTCAGTCCTGTTTGTCCCGGATGTCGCTCTTCCGACCTTTTACATTCCACTTACATAACACTCGTGGGTTCTCTATGGACGACATTGCATAATGACATCGATTAAACGGTTTTCGTTCGTTCTTATCCGTTCTTTACGTTTCGCTAATCTACTTTCTGTGTTATACCACTGACTAGTTAATTGATGGTGTTCTAACGCACTGTAAATCGAACACGGTTTTAACTAACTCTGATCAAATGACTTTTGCTACATATATACTCCAAAATGAAAGATTTTTTGTTTGAACCAAAATTCATGTTGCTGTTTACAAAGCTTTTAACAGATAAGTTTCACTTATTTTTTGAATATATTGCGTCATGGAAGAGGAATTACTTAATAAATTGAAATTCTCTCGTGGTTTTCCAGGTTTGTGATCGTATTTTTTTGTTATTGTGTATTAAAACTAAACTTTTTCATAAAATAAAACGTTACAGGCTAAAAAGTTGTTTTCCAAAAGTTTAAAAATGTGTCAAATCTGTATAATATTCATGTTCAATTCCCCCCAAAGACCCACGAGAAGTCAGTACGAAATCTTTAAAAGACGCATAGGTTGATATGTACATTAAACTAAAGATCTTTTTTACAATGCCGCAAACCCGACTTAAAAAGGACGAACGAGTCGGAGATGACAACCATTTAAAGATGACTTGAATTTGACATTCTTAGGGGATGACAAGTTTTGAATATCATTCAAGATACTAGGGTGAATTATTATTATTTTTTTACAATTTAAGTATTACAATTTATTTGATAGTAAATTAATCGCAAAAATTTTGCATGACACACTATCAGATAATAACGTATAAACGTAAACGTATGTTAACACTCTGCCTTTAACGTTTTCTTACTAGAATTATTCTTATAGAATTCTTATTAGATGGGTTCGCGGTGGATTCAAACTCTTGGAGGCGTCAGGCCGACCTGACACATCGAAGTGAGCGTGTGTAGGCAATTGTTCCCTTCAGTCAGAGCCGTCAGTTGAAATGGCGACCAAGGTAGGTATTTTAAGCCAAGTATGAATGAGGATTGAGTGTAAGATGATTGTGGCGCGATCTTGTAGTCTTGTTTCTGGTTAAGGCTGACATGTTCCTTAGACAGGACTGTTAATTAATAGCCCAACAGCTCATGGCAACTAAGGGACCTACAGTTTAACGTGGAATCCGAACCATGGTCTCTGAATTACGAATTGGTCTAATTATGAGGATGATCTTTGCGGATTAACGTAGTATTCAATAGTGCGGACGTTAATCCACACAAGAGAACAGTACATCCACCGACCATCGCTCACGAATATCCACAATTTGTGACCTCCAAGTAGCTGGATTACAGGACTACGCCACCGTCCCAGTCACGTGTGTATGTTTATCCCAGTCATCGAAGTGAGCGTGTGTAGGCAATTGTTGCATTCATCAGAACCGTCAGTTAAAAATAAACACATCTATGTGACACACTGAACTGACCGTGTAGGAGACGTTACCCAGCTGCAGTAGAAATGAAGAAGTGTCGCAACCGGGCAGCCAGTGATTGCACCCATGTCCAGATGTTCAGATGTTTACGCTCCCAGTTTGTGGCGGTCGTCGTTTCTGTCGTTGCCCAACCTGTGTCTCATCCCAACACATTCATCGATTTCCTTTCACTCCTATATCTCTTCCAGGAACTGTATAGTAAGCTATGTACTTCCTTCTGTTGCCCAAACCAAACCTAATCCTGACCCGTTCTATACGCACATCCTCGTCTTATTAAACCCATGTCTGTTCCAGTTACTCCCTTTGAGCGGCTGTGTTGTATTTTCTTGTTCAGCCTTATTCTGACCCGTTCTGTATGAAAATCTCTTTCTGTTACTCCCGTTATACTTTCTGTTTCTGTAACCCTACAAATTAAAATTCCACATCATAACCTGAATGTTTTAAAATCACAGTACATTATTGTACTTGTTTTGTTTTTTATGCAATATGTCTGCGCTATTTTGCCTTTTTTCATTTTACAAATAACTTTTTAATAATTTGTAGCTGTCTTAGCTTAGTTTAGGTCCTTCATTTTTTACTAACATGTATTTATTATTTTTATTTCTGCTTAATTCATACTGTAAGAAACTATACACCTAAAAACTCGTCCCGCGGACAGGTCATTAATGACCTATGCGGGACTATTTTTTGGAGTCATTTAACCCTGCTTACTGTAAAACTGTATTATTTAAAGGTAATAAATGATTTTTTGATTGATTGATTGACTTTTAATGCCGTCATATCATGCCTTTCTTTGTTGCCAATTTCAATCATAATCCTATTTTTCACTACACTATTTTTCAACAACGCCTTCCTATTACGCCTATCTTTCATTCCATGACTCTAAATATTGTTTTACCACTCATCACTCCGATTCAAGATTTGCTGTTGCCATTGTATATTCACTGTTCAATATAAGCCTTATCAATTCAAGCTCACATGCATTTCTCTTATTTCACTATTCCATCTCAATTCTATTCTTTCTAATAACTCCCCAAGATTGGATTCTCTCCTTATGTATTTTAAACGCAATATAGCGTATGTCCTTTTTTTAGTTTTCCATTCTAAATTTTACCCTAATTTGATAAATATACGGCTATCAGTCGTCTTTTATTTCACACCAACTTCTCTTCCGATAACTCATCACGATTATGGATAGCTTTACCTTTCGTCGTATCGTTTTATCTAGGCAAAATCACACCGACTTGACCGCCTCATCGATGTAACTATTTTACTTTCTTTGGTTTCCTAAGCTAAACCTTGCTAGACAAGCCTGATTAGACAGTTTTATCTGCAATAGTCTTCTTATCACACTATAATATCTTCTAATAACTCCCATGATCTTTTCCGTTATTTATTCAACTAGAACAACACGCTTTGTTGTGTACTTTCTTCTGTTGCTCCAATCCTTATCTAGTCACATCGGCTTCTTTTCTTACACATATTTCTTCCGATGGCCCTCGAAGATATCCTCATCTCTCTTCGGTACAAAACGCGATGTTGCCATCATACTTTCTACACCTTGCCGCCTGTGTGGGCAAGCTTTCTCCTCCAGTTTTACTTATTAAGTCGATGTTGTTTCACTGAATGATTTTTGGTCACTTAACATTATAAAGTTTAAACTTGATGAATCATACATAGCTAAATGAACACTTTAATAACACTATCGTTATTTTTTTTACTTTTTTCATTTTATAAACTTTGGGTACTTACATATACTCATTGAAGGGCTTAATAGGACTAGTAAAAATAAATAAAATATTTACTTAAACGTGTATAATGATTTGAATCTTGTTCTTGTACTTGAACTAGTTGGTCTTGTTCGAAATGAATAGCTTGAAAATTCGCCGTGACTTGGGAATGCCTGTCTTTCTTTATGAACTGGTTGATGAAGAGAGACGACAGCGAGTTCTTATCACGTTTGGCGTCCGTGTGCATCTCTGCCCCGACCTGCGTCCACAGTTGTGCGTTGTTAAGTCCCTACATTTTACGGACTTGTTTAGGAGTTCAGTCGCAAATTAATACAATGTATCAGTTGTTTAACTCTTTACTATTAACGATCAATATTAATAATTCAAACATAAATCCCTTAAAAAAATATCATTGCAATTTTTCTGTAAATTATAATAAATAAAATTTTGCCTCCTAGCCGGGTGTTTTGATTTTTAACTTTTCACTGAACAGACCACTTTGTAAAAAATACGATTCTACCAGGAAATATTGTCCTTCGGAAATGTAGGGAATATTTTATTAATGATAATTATGTTGTAATAAACATGTTAGTATTTTAGATCACTAACACCTAAGTGTTATTAGAAGATTACCAACAGGATATCAGGTCAGTAAAGTTTCAGATCATTAGAAGTTTAATGTTTAAGTTTAATGTGTGTAAGGCAAAGTATACCTTTAAGTCTTCGTTAGTAGGGAAATACGGAGGAATGGACTCCGAGGACAATGATGTTGCGTAACAGCACACGATATTATTTAGATTTTTATTGCGGACATTTTCCATCACGATTTTATGTAAAACAAAGTTTCACGACGTTTCAGGTTCTGGAATCTGATCCGTCCTCAGGTGAACTAATATCTAAAACATAGCACAATTGACACATAATCCGGACCGCAACCGGTATAAAGCTGAGAACATAAAAGTTTAAAGCAGTCAAAAAAACTTACAAACAAAACATTCACTAAACATAACACACATAAGAAACCAAACACGTCCACTCGTCACGGAGACTCAAAGACAACTGAAAGGAGTTCATCTAAAAAGAGCTATTAGATGTATTTTGAAACTCAGGCCTATAGATTCATGTTCTAATTATTTTAAAGAATTGCAAATTTTAACAGTTCCTAGCATTTATATGTTAGAGGTAATTAGTTACGTTAAAGAACAAAATCTTGTCAGAGCTCATCAGCATTCTTATAACACTAGAAATAGATACTTTAATCCCTCTGTTTTCCATAATCTCAAATTATTTGAAAATAAGACTGAATACTTCAGACTCAAGCTACTAAATCTAATTCCACCTCACATAGTCCAGATAAATAGTTTAAAAAAATTCAGACACGAGCTCAAAAATGTTTTAATTGAACAGTGCTATTATGAACTCCGTTTTTAGCTCATCTAGACCGATTCTTAACCAGACCATAAACAATCCATAGCCCGGCCTAATATAATCCAGCTTAATCATTGTCCATTTTTTCCTCTTCTCTGCCTACTGTCTTGACTCGACTGTGACAGCATCAATTAGATGTGCCCATAAAGGATAGAAAATTTGACTGGTCCCATGCCTGGCAAGGTCAACCGGGACAACGCGGGATATGTATATGTATATATGTATGTATGAGTGGGCGTGTCCCACCGGAACCGGCAACAAAATGGCCGTCGCAAAAACCTGAAATCCAGGTGAAAAATGTCTAAAAGATTTATTATTATTATTTTTAATTCAAATGCAAATCCTTCCTAATATACATGAAAATTGCAGTAAAATGTTAACTTTACAAAGCAAAAACACATTATTTTTACAATTTAATACTTAAAACAAAAATCAAAAACACAGAGAAAATGTGAGAAAGGGCTTAGTTGAAAAACGTTACCCACCATTGCTAGTCTGGAAATCACCAAATGAATTTCGAAGAAGCTAAGATAATACACCGGGAACCTCACTTTTTCAAAAGAAAACTAATTGAAGCTTACTACACGAAACTAGCAGACCAACCAATTAGTCATTCTTCAGTTGAGATCCGGCCATTGTGGCTGTCAATTCTTAGCAAAGAACTTAAGAAGGATAGGGAAAATAAAGTATCTGTAAATGGTATTCATATAAATCCGAAACAAAATTCTCATGGTATGCTAACTCGTAGTAAAGCTCGTAAGGGGAATTAGTTGTTTTAAGTATAAAATTGTAAAAATAGTGCGTTTTTTGCTTTGTAAAGTTAACTTTTTACTGCAATTTTGCATGTATATTAGGAAGGATTCCCATTTGAATTAAAAATAATAATAATAAATAAGTCTATTAGACATTTTTCACTGGATATCAGGTTTTTGCGGCGGCCATTTTGTTTCCGGTTCCGGTGGGACACGCCCACTCCTTACAGTTGTTTTTGAGTCTCCGTGACGAGTGGACGTGTTTGGTTTTTTATGTGTGTAATGTTTAGTGAATGTTTTGTTTGTAAGTTTTTTTGACTGCTTTAAACTTTTATGTTCTCAGCTTTATACCGGTTGTGGTCCAGATTATATGTTAATTGTGCTATGTTTTAGATATTAGTTCACCTGAAGATGGATCAGATTCCAGATCCCGAAACGTCGTGAAACTTTGTTTTACATAAAATCGTGATGGAAAATGTCCGCAGTAAATCTAAATAACATCAATCCACCATCACCAATAATGAATTTCAAACAAAGCACACGATATTTGTAAAAATAGTTACGTCATTGAATTTCAGTTCAATTGATTATCTGCCGAGATGAAGAATAATATTTATTTTATTGTTATTTACAGTATAAATACTTTACCTCTGCTAGGTTCGGTTAGGTTACGAATCAACAAATTTAATTCTCTAGACAACCACTACAAACATGTTAACTATGACTGGGATGGTGCCGACGTCCTGTAATCCAGCTACTTGGAGGTCACGAATTGTGGATAGTTGTGAGCGATGGTCGGTGGGTGTAGTGTTCTCTTATGTGGAATAACGTCCGCACTATTGAATACTACGTTAATTCACATATATCATCCTCATAATCAGACCAGTTCGTAATTCAGAGGCAGTGGTTCGGAACAAGACTACAAGATCGCGCCACAATCATCCTACACTCATTTCTCATTCATACTTGGCTTAAAATACCTACCTGGGTAGGTTGCCATTTCAATAATCTACTCTACTATATCTTTATCACTGTTGATATTTATGGAGGAATATTTCACTTTTTTCTTACGGAATCTAATTCCAATACGGCGTCACTGACGACTTTTTACTTAACGGTTGTGTTCAGTCTTTTTGGGCAATTTTATTGTAAATTCGGTCGTAAGGAGCACTATCATCAGGGGAGAACTGTAGTTGTAGAAGTGAATGGGGCTACAACACTCTGTTGTGACCGTGTGAATGTCAGTAGCACGCAGCTTTTGTTGGCAAGGCCGTTCACAGTCTGGATGTGGGACTCCTCCAACCTTGTCCTTGCTGCTGCATCGCACCCTGACTTTCCCTTTCGTCGTCCATGTACCACCGCGGTTCCGCCGAACACGCACGATCATTGTCTGTTCAAGACGTAGAGAAAGAAGGCTTATACCTCACGTTGTCCAATGTCAAATATAATGTGTTTTCAAGACATAGAGAGAATAGGTGTATACCTCACTTTGTCAAATGTCAAATATAATGTGTTTTCAAGACATAGAGAGAATAGGTGTATACCTCACTTTGTCCAATGTCAAATATAATGTGTTTTCAAGACATAGAGAGAATAGGTGTATACCTCACTTTGTCCAATGTCAAATATAATGTGTTTTCAAGACATAGAGAGCATAGGTGTATACCTCACTTTGTCAAATGTCTAAGACATGAGTATATGTGTACCTCACGTTGTCCAATAACAAATATATTGCATGTTCAAGACATTGTGTTTCAATAAATTAAAAGCACCTGTCCCGCATTAGTTTGTAACAAATAAGGGTTCATCATTGATCCTTTCCTAATAATGTATCGAAATAATTTAAAGACACGTAAATATTCAAATGTTACTTTTTAAATGTATACCAATCTCCACGGTACATGTTGCCAATTTTAGCGTATTTAAGAATGGAATTTACGGTCGAAGGGTCGGATGCAAGTCGACTCGAGTTTTTACATAGTCTTTACACAAGTTTCATCTCTCAGCTCATACATAATAAAGCACATCGCTCGTTAAACTGCTGCTCTCCGAGGTAACCAGCGCTCCACGATTTATTAACATTGTTTAGCGTGCACACTTTCTTTTTTCGACAATGGGATATAGAAATAACTGCATAATAGCTTCCTGCCGGCATTCATCCGGTGGTCGACGGTTTCCGACAGAAATGTGCGGTCCCGGCCTCTACCGTAATTTACCGCATTATTTCAACCCAGAACTGTTTTACGTTTTGACGTCCCTTAACCATAACGAATACTTTCTGTTATATGTATTTAACACAAATTTAATGTTTCTCACAGCAGAAAACCTACGTACTCATTGCTCTGGTAATTTTTATGGAGAATAGATAAATTGGTATAACTTGCTTAATTATTAACATATTTTCAAAACATTTGGTATGTGTTTTTCCTTAGTTAACAGTCTATATATATATACCTTGTAAAACAACCCATATTACAGCAAACTTGCATACTCAGTACTTACTATGTTGGGAATATCAGCTCAATGAAATTTGCTCTACTCAAGCCAGCTTGCTGCGTGCGATCTCGTTATTGTACTCCTTAATTATTTATTATTACTTTTTCAATATTACATTTGTGTGACTCACATTTTGGATACAATAGACTAATGATTACCATTATTTGTTTAATATCCAAATGTTTTGTCTGATTTTCGTTATCATTTACTAGGCTTGGAACTCGAACTCAATACTACAATGCTCACAATTTAGTTTCAAACCGGCTCTCTACTGGAACGTCAATACCCTGATTTTATTTGTAACTAATTTATCCAAACAATCAGGAATGTAAGTTTCATACATCTGACAAGTAATGCTAAGCTTAACACTAAATTGTAACCTGTTTCTGATACTCATATGTTTAATTGGCTTCATCAAATAATTAGATCATTGTGTGCCTCAAAACATAATTTATTTTAGTGTTATGACAAATTGGCTCATTCTAAATCCATCAGATGTAACTTACTTAATGGCCTAGTAAAATATTTGAATCTCACCTGAGAGCATGAGCAGCTGAGGGGTATTGATCGCCCCGGCTGAGAGGATGACCTCCCGTCTGGCCAGCACCGTCTTCTTGATCCCCTCTCTGACGAACTCCACCCCGTAGGCTCGCCGGGTCTGCGGGTCAATGAGGATGCGAGTCACGTGGGTCCAGAGGGCTACATGGAGGTTGCGACGAAGGCGGATGGGGTTGAGGAAGGCTTTGGCGGCGCTGCAGCGGTACCCTCGCCTCATAGTGAACTGGTACAGTGCGTATCCGGTCTGCTGCTCACCGTTTATGTCTCGTATCTCGTAGCCCATCTCCTCCCCGGCCTGAAGGAAAGCAATGCCTGGAACAGTGACAAACACTTTAGGTACAAGGATGAATATAAAACTACATTTAAATAAATTTCGTGTAACCTTCTGCCCAAGATTTAGTGTTAGAGTTTTCAGGTCGCACTAGTGCCTCCTTTGACCAAACGACTACTTATGTAGCAGGGACCAACGGTTTAACGTTCCTTCCGAAGCACGGAGCCTGTCTGAGGAAATAATTTCATTGATGTCCTGACCGGGAACCTAACCCGGGTTTTGGGGTGGTGGGCCAGTATTCTACCCTCAGCTATGTCGGCTACGACAATGACATTAATTGTTGAAAATAATATTTTTAAGTTGTAGGAAAAACTTACGACACACCTTACCACTTTTTCCATTTATTTGTAAAGTGCTCAACTGTGGAATCTACGGAAGCAGTGTGGAATAATTCAAAGTACAATTAGAGAAATAGAAACATCTCAAATAAGCTCCAGCCACGATGCTGTCTAGGTATCTTAAATATTAATATTTATGTTACAACTAAGGCTCTTGCGAGTTACTTAATCTTGGAGCAGTGAAATAGCGAGTTTTATTTAAATTATACGTTGCAACCCCGGGTTGTTACGAGTGACCTGCCCAAAACTTTCTCTACATTTAGGATACAGTGGTCTCGTCGCGTCGCGTCGCAATCGTTGTAGCTCCCCTGTGCTACAGCGGTAACTACATCCTCATCATGCAACGCTTCTTGTCTTGAGGTTTTGTGTAATTAGTATTACATCGTAGAGATGGAAAAAGTCGCATTCAGTGTAGAGTAAATTGCATAGTGCATCCATCTTAAAGATGATGAATTTTTAACCGCATTCACATCCCAAGACTATGTAGGTCATCGTCCGGAACCGATTTACACGTTGTGTCAGGATAGACTTGGGGGATCGGAATATTATCACATCAATTACACATCCTTTACCTTTACCTTTCTGAAATGGCCACCTATCCAGGTAGGTATTTTTAGCCAAGTATGAAAAATAATTTAGTGTAAGATGATTGTGGCGCGATCTTGTAATCTTGTTACTGACTAAGACTAACAGCCAATGTCATCTAAGGGACCTACAGCTTCACGGGATCCGAACCACAATTTAGTGAGATGATTGTGGCGCGATCTTGTAATCTTGTTACTGACTAAGACTAACAGCCAATGTCATCTAAGGGACCTACAGCTTCACGGGATCCGAACCACAATTTAGTGAGATGATTGTGGCGCGATCTTGTAATCTTGTTACTGACTAAGACTAACAGCCAATGTCATCTAAGGGACCTACAGCTTCACGGGATCCGAACCACAATTTAGTGAGATGATTGTGGCGCGATCTTGTAATCTTGTTACTGACTAAGACTAACAGCCAATGTCATCTAAGGGACCTACAGTTTCACGGGATCCGAACCACAATTTCTCCTCTGAATTACGAACTGATATAGTTTTGAGGATGGTGTATAAGGATGAATGTAATATTCAATAGTGCGGAGTAGTATTCAATAGTATTCAAATGTGTTAATCCACACCAGGGAACATCACACCTACCAACCATCACTCATAACTGAGCTACACTTGCCATAAATCCACAACATACTCTCTTATAAAATATTAAAAGTGAGACGCGGTAAATTAATGAATCAAAATTCCTTTATTTATTTGAAGTTTCTTTCAGTTCAATCGCTTTGAAAACCCAAAACGATTTTCAGACCATATAAACGCCATAAGCGAGTATACTCGCGTATTCCCATAATGGCATTTCAGAGTCAAATTTAGTTATCCAAATCAACGATATTTGACAGGGCAACCCACTTTAGTCGCTTGCCAACTCATTTCTTGACGTACTTCCAAAATCAAGCCCTCATTTATTGGTTGCAAACAGATTTTCGTTTGTGTCATTGTTTACTGCACAGCGGCCCAGCGCCAATGATGAGTACACTTGCACGTCAGCTAAATAACAGATGCAGCCGGTGTTTGTGTTACGTGATTGTTTATAACTTATAAAAAATTGTCTTTAAATAAATAAATCCTTTTTTGTTGCTTAATTTGGCGCCAAGGATAGGTTTGCAATGAAATATTTGGCATTCAAAGGGTTAAGTCAATATACAAATGAAATTGACAAGACAAAACATATATATTCTTCAAATATTTTTATAATAATTTAAATTCTAGTTTTATTTTACAATTTTGTTTTTTTGTATCATTTTATATATTCATTGTTAAATTGCATTTGAATGCCAGGACCCCAAACCGTTTTAGGTCCAATGAAAAGTAATAATTGTAGAGCTTAAGACATAAGTAGAAGAATCCTCTCTTACTCATTACCGACCGAACTCTACTGTAATAAAGTTTAGTAAATAATGTATAGGCCTGACAAATCTTTGAACCCAGCAATTAAAAATTAAGTGGACAAAATTAGACCCTAGCCAGGCCTCTGGGAACATTAGGGTTACATCGGAAAGCGGACAAGATGAAGGGCACAAAGATGAGGATGACTCCCTTTTTTGATACCTGCCAGACGGGTGGTGAATAAACCCTTGGTACGGAATGAGAGCACCTGAACTGGAATTAATTTTGTACATAAGTAGATTAAGTAGAAGAGTCGAACCTTCACCATGTATTGTGTATTTTACTGACCAAGGGGTGTATTCCACGGAGCGTCCTGGACGGTGAGGTAGCCTCCAGTCCCGTGGTACTTGTTGCGAGCCAGGTAGGGGTTCCTCTGGTCCTCGCTCTTGATGAAGTACGGTAGCACTTCCTCGTAGCTCCACCCCTCGTTGCCCATGGCCGCCCAGTTGTCGTAGTCTCTCCGGTTGCCACGGACGTATAGCATCGTGTTCAAAACGCTCGAACCTCCGATTACCTGGAAAGTGACAAATATATACAGTTAAGGCTTAGGTCAATTTTAAAACGGAAAGACATGTCACAACCTAATTTGGCATATTACTGGTAATAGTAAGCTACCTTTTTGTACATGGTGATCGAAATTCACCTACGGGGAACGGCCCGTTTGGAGTAAGTTTAAAATCTTAAAAGTAAGCAATTTTTGATAGCTACATCAAAGTGGTTGCAGTTAAGAACATGCAGGTTGTGAATTTCAAACCGCTGCCATTTTGGATCAGCATTGTGTTCCAATCAAAAATACCCATTTTCACCAAATTTCACCCATTGTGCTAGTCAAGAGTTTTCTCCAGCTTTTTATTTTTCGGCACACAATGAAATTTTTAAATAGCAGCATGTATGAAATTTATACATGTATATTTATATATTTAACCACACAGCGACTGAAACTTTTTTTATTCCCGAAATTTATTTTAGTTCAACAATACCTTCAATTTTATGCATCAATCTACGCTCACTTTTAAAAATTTTAACTTACTCCCCATGGGCGGTGCAAAAAAGGAAACACATTCTTGCCCAGTTCAAGGCGCACCCGTGGAAGCTGTAGAAGGCAGTCCTGTCTTAAGTTTTCGAGGGTTCCCCTCCCCCTGAAGAGCCAACTTCTTCGGCAAGTATGATGGTGTGCCGATGCGCAAAACTTAACATAGATGTTTGAAGACGACAGCATTTAACTATTTTGTCATTTTTTCTGTATCTCTGAGGTCACTAATGTGTTCAAACTTTTTTATATTGTATGCGTGTCGTAGAGCACGATTTTTTAACCTGTTAAGCAGCTTAATATTTTCCCCAGACAGATTATTTCCTAAAACTTGAATGTCAGAATATATATACAAGGTGAGCTCGGAAATGAAGTTCGGTTTTGTTGTTGTAGAAATTTTGGATGATTAGTAAATCGCTCATACCGAAATAAGTGCGTCGTGTACCAGCGTACTTCAGGAACTGCGGTGCTCAATTTCAGCTCTGTAGCTAAAATCTGTCTGCTGCAGAAATGCTTCGACCGATTTAGAAAGAATACGGTGTCACCGTTAATAGTGACAGCAAAGTTCGTAGTGAGTACGAGAATTCAAAGGTAGCCGTGACAAACTCTGCCGTCATGACAATCAAAGACAAAGACAATGTAATCAAAGAAGGGCTATAAGGGCGGTCATGACGAACTTTGATTACAGACCACGTAGTGAAGTGAGGATTCATGAGAACAAACGCTTCCTCGTAACAGATCTCTCGAACTAATTTGGTGATGTGTCGAAATAAAGTCTTAGACAAATATTTTGAACACCGAAAATTAGGGAATCTGTGCTCCTGTTGGGTACCGAAATTCCCTTGAAACCGACTTCTACGGGAGAGTTGATAATCTTAAACATTTTGAAAACACAGCATAGATCCGTACAAATTAGCTACATAGCTTAAATTGAACACAGTTGTCCCCGTAGTATACCGGTACACGACACACATGCTCATTGCGGTATGTGCGCAAACTTGATGAACTCTATCTACAACAAAACTGAACTTCCGAATGTACGTATTAGGAAAATATGAAACCGAACGATCTCCAGCTTGGCTGCCTCAGACATGTGTTCTAACCCTTCGACCTACAGACATCAATCCTACAAATGACATAGCTCCGGACCAATTTCATTCGTAACGTCAGTCAAATTTTACTATAGTATGAGGTTGATTGTTTTCACCTTTCCCCTGGTCCAGCAACACCGGTGGTCCTTCATGGCTTGGCAGGCGGTTGATTGTGGCTGGGTGCGGTACTTCCAGTCGAAGCGGCTCTTGTGGAGGTAGAGCGAGATGGCCGGGACGTCCGTCAGCTCTGTCTCGTGTCCGCCGGCCTCCAGGAGCAGAACGTTCCACTCCGGGGTCGCCGACAACCTGGACGTGAAAAGAAAATGAAGTTGAAAAGAAATGCGTAGTAGTATTTGCGATTAAACCATCCTCAGCCGTATAGATAAACTGAAAACATTATCTTTAGACATATCCATGATCTAAACTATTTCCCACAGGGAATCAAATACAATTTTTGAAAGTGGAAATGGGAAAAGCTACTTAGGTCAAGTAACCCACAACTTCAGCTGAAGTTGAATCCATTAATGTGGGAATATTGTACATTTACTCAACACCACGTTACACGCCCCGTGTCAAAATCTAACATTTACTGTGTAGTAGATGATATTTACTTAAACTATCTTAGGGAATGATTTTTTGTTTTGCATCGAAGTCACACTTAATATAAGTACTCTTTTGAGATTCATTTGATCAACATTTCGATATCTACTTTTTTCTCTACAAATACCTTTACAATTCTTATTTTAATCATGGTCAGTGTATTTTAAATGGTACATTAATCGTAAAAGATTTTCTGTTACATAACTCTATCGTCCTTTCGCCCACGTTTACATATGACGTCATCTCGGACGACCATGTTGTAACAGTTCTGTACAGGAATAGGACGTATTTAGTTTCTCATTTGTCACTGCAGACAATATCCAGACAGATGTTTCTATTGAAATGTGTCTACCATCAATTATATTGTCGGCCGGGACTGTAGCTCAACTGGTTGTAATGAAACACCTTCCACACACGATGATTCAGTTATAAGGTTTTGGAGTGGGATCCTATGTCGATGTCTCGATTTCAAACCGCTGGATGCCGTGGTGTGGCGTTTTTAATTTTTATAGTGCAAATAAAATTATATTTTAAAAATTGTCTGGAGCAAAATCCCGAATATTTAATTTTGGGGTACAAAACTCCATAAACACCCTATGGATTGCTTCGGGTTCTACCTACTTCCGTTTTATTGACGCATTTAACAATAAATAGTTCAAGAAACTGACAACTGTTTTACTATAATAGAATGGAATAAGTTAAATGGTTATAAAATCGCCTCAATATTTGTAACATTGCATATTTGGTATATTACTTCTTCTTTTCTCCTTTACATTTAAATCCTTGTCTTATGTATTGTCAATTTAGATACTTAAACAATGATTTGATTTATGAAAGCCCCTCGAAGACAGTGCTTCTATTTCTCAGATTGAAGAAAGTAACAAGAACAAACATTTCAAAATACGTTTTCTTAAGTGCAATGTAAAAAATACTAGGACTCCATACAAAACGAATTAAGTTGAACGCTTTTTTTGACAATTTAAAAAAATGTAAAATTCAAATTGTTAGTTTTTAGCCTATGTTATAATGTAGACTTTATTCTTTAAAAATCTGGGTATATATTATATTGCTTACATAAAAAGTTATTGTTTTATGACTATTTTTATAAAGGCTTGTAAATATGATTCTGTGACTCAGCGCAGCACACCAAGGTTACTTAAACAGATTTCCCCAAAATAACAGTTTTTTAATACCAAAAGAGAAAGAAGCCCCTTATTTATGTTTTAACATGGGAATATATATAAATAAAAATTGTAATCACATTAAGTTTTAAATTATGAAAATATTGTTTAAACCTCTAGTTAAAAGATAAACAATTAGCATATCTTCAAATTAAAATAAAGTCTCTATTCCTTATAAGCTTTGATAAAAGTCCACTTTTGTCAGAATTACATTACGATAGGCATCTGTGGTGCCCTTAACCCATCCTTTTCTTCCCATTCCCACTGGAGGTATGGGGATAATAGGAGTGCCCACTCTTCCTTTCGGTGGATAGCAAGAATCTTGAACCTTACATACGCGTTCCTTTTATGTCAACTTCAGTTAATTCGAGCTTACTGTTTCAATCACATGTTTCATATTTTTAAAATATAATCTTCGCTAAGTTCGCCAAGATCTGACACGGTTGAGTGATGGAAGCCCATAGGCGGAATTCGAATAATATTCTAAGCGAGTTTATTTTACTTTCTCCCCTTATTCATAGTATATGGAGAAAGTATTGTTTTCGTCAAAATTTTCGAATTTGAGTTGAGAGTGGATATATCCATTTAGGGGTCCCCTGAATCCAAAAAAGTGGGTTTCGACGTGATGTCTGTCCGTCCGTGTGTGTGTGTCTGGATGTGTACAGAGCCACAGCCTACCCCGTCGGTCCGATTTAGATGAAATTTGGCATGTATGTATATATTCACGGTATGTCCAGGTGTTTTTTTTAATTTTTGATTTTTAAGGGTAGTTCACTCCTAAAAAAACTTAAAACCGTGAAAAATACAAATTTCTCAAAAACGGCTCTAACGATTTTGATTAAAATTTGATAGTTTATAGTGCCCAGAGAACTAAATAATTTGACATCACCCGCATGTCTGTAAAAATGATGGTTCTAAAGTTATTGGCTTTTAAATGTCAAAAAAATCAAATCTTTAAATTTTCTGCGAAAACAATAAAAGTAAAATATAACTTGACTGGCACCATTGAAACCAGCTTAAAAACTAAACAAATTAGTATTTCGAATTATTTGTCTACGACTAACGGTTCCAGAGAAAACCTAAAATTTAATGATAAACGCAGTACGTTGTCTGAAAGCGCGTATGAAGCGTAAGGTCGAATCACCCAACAAAAACAACTCAAAAAAGCTTGGTATTACCGCGGGAGGGGTTCCCCCATGCAATTCGAACAATTAATGTAACTTAGTCTCTCTTATTTTAATTTTCAGAAATGGAATGATTATTTTTGAAACAATAAATCATTAAATTATATTTAGATACACTTTGAAGAACATGATAGTTTTATTACAGATTGTCTTTTTTAAATTTACTTAAGGGAGAAAGTATGTGTCAGTCCACTGATACCGTTTATTTATAATTAAACTCAATAATCTTAGTGTCAGTTAAAGCCTTGTTTGACGTGCAACCCGCAGAATTATATCCTGTGGATCGGGATAAGATCCCTGCCTCCACATCCCCCTTAGTGATGAACGTGAGGGAGTGAGGGACATCAGTCACCTGTTGGCCATGACGGAGCCCGCGGACCCTCCGCCGATGACGATGAAGTCGTACTCGGCCCGTATCTCGGCCGTCTTGATGTTGATGGGACGGCTCTCGGGGTCGTAGAGGTCATAGTTGTAGTAGGTGAGTGCGGCCAGGAACGTTGGGATGAACCAGAGCTTGTTGATACCCACCAGACCCGTGGCCGCCTTGAGGGAGCTCACCACCACCGAGGTCAAGTCCACCATGACACGCTAACCACTGCACAATGTCACATGTCCTCAGCTGGCGGAGCCCGAGACACGGAGAACCCTGGAGTCGTCGGTCATCTGGGATCTAGAGAACCGTTAAAACTGTAGATTGGTACATAGTGAATTTTATGAGGTACAAGAAAATTTGCTTGATGTATGAATATACGCCCAAAATCCATAACTGCCTAGACATTTATCCAGTTAAAAGCTAATAAAGCACATTAATTGAAAATAAATTTAAGACCAGGCTTCTAAATAACCTTTTTTAACTCTTATTATACATTATTATTATACATAAAAGTCTATATTGAACAAAATAATTATACGTATAATTTGTTTTTTTCATGTAGGAAGTGTTGTCATCAAGTGTTGTTATCACTTGTCAACAAGGGGAAATAATTTATACTAAATCCACAATCATCCTACATTCATTCCTCATTCATACTTGGCTTAAAATACCTTCCTGGGTAGGTCGCCATTTCAGTTTAAAAAAATATAAAATAGTTATAAATTTACCTCATACACATATATGTTTATGACTTCATTTATGACTTGAGTAGAAACATGCTTAATTAGCAGTTAGTAAATTAGATATTGTTTAACAATTTTGCAATAAAATATTCATTCAAAACACCATATTAAAACTATTACAGGTTTCGATGGTTTATTTTAATGGTTAATATTGTTAGTGAACCTTTTGTGAAACAAACCTTTTCAAATAACAAAGGGGTACTTTAACATAGGTTTTTCATTTAAAAATAATTCTTCGTCAAAATAATCATTTTATACATAAAATTCAATTCCTTAATTTTTAAATAGGATTTTATATTTATACTCATTAGTCTCAAAAGTAGTATTTTTTATTAAAAGAAACATATTGCGTGAAATTAATTCAAAAGATGCTCAGTTGAGACTGTAAATCAACTCTAAATCATCATTTTTACAACTAAAATTTGACAAGAAAATTAACTTCACTTTTCCTCAGCAACCATTATGTGATCTGAAGAAAGCATGCCAATGCAAGAAAGGTTAGGTGGAGTTCCAAGTTGGTATGGCTCCTTGAGGAAAGTTTACCGACATACCCGTAGACCGCGTGGCAGCCGGGCTTAGAGGTGTTTCCGTGCTGCCTGCCCAACAGGGTTATATAAGCGAGAAGTAGGTCAAACCTCAGGAATGCTCCCACCTAGTATTTAATTAAAGGATTGCGCATATGCAAAAAATGTATTATGTATTCCCAGAACTTTATCTACCATGCAATATGGCATAATCCATCCGTCAAAAGTCATTATGAAAATGCTTCAAATACCGACCTTCACGTAATCCGTAGAATATTTGAGATTCGTAATGTCATTGGACATTTACAACACGCTTGTGTTGTATACAACTATACAAACTATACAACGTTTCTGGAGAAGGAGAAATTCTCCCCGTTTTCAATGACTTAGGAATTTACATATAAATTCAGTTTCAGTTATATAAATTCTATTGCTATTGTGAAGTCCAAATATACCTGTCCTGCACAATGCACAAAAAACAAAAATGCACCAAGTAAAATTAACATCACACCTCCAAACTTGTGGGCGGGAACTAGGCAGCGTGTGCACGAGACGGAGGGGTGCTGCCTTCATCAAATCTCTGATAATGGCAACTATCTTTGGTTCATACGTGGAACGATTACCCGGCCTGCTATGGATGTGTAGTTCTATTTATTTGAAGATCGTCAAAAACAAAACGAAAGAGAACTACAGATTCGTGTAATGCCTGATGATTTTTCCATATAGGAACTGAAACTGGTTGACATTAGTAACTTATTGGATTACGTGAAAGCAAATTAACTTCACTTTTCCTCAGCAACCATTATGTGATCTGAAGAAAGCATGCCAATGCAAGAAAGGTTAGGTGGAGTTCCAAGTTGGTATGGCTCCTTGAGGAAAGTTTACCGACATACCCGTAGACCGCGTGGCAGCCGGGCTTAGAGGTGTTTCCGTGCTGCCTGCCCAACAGGGTTATATAAGCGAGAAGTAGGTCAAACCTCAGGAATGCTCCCACCTAGTATTTAATTAAAGGATTGCGCATATGCAAAAAATGTATTATGTATTCCCAGAACTTTATCTACCATGCAATATGGCATAATCCATCCGTCAAAAGTCATTATGAAAATGCTTCAAATACCGACCTTCACGTAATCCGTAGAATATTTGAGATTCGTAATGTCATTGGACATTTACAACACGCTTGTGTTGTATACAACTATACAAACTATACAACGTTTCTGGAGAAGGAGAAATTCTCCCCGTTTTCAATGACTTAGGAATTTACATATAAATTCAGTTTCAGTTATATAAATTCTATTGCTATTGTGAAGTCCAAATATACCTGTCCTGCACAATGCACAAAAAACAAAAATGCACCAAGTAAAATTAACATCACACCTCCAAACTTGTGGGCGGGAACTAGGCAGCGTGTGCACGAGACGGAGGGGTGCTGCCTTCATCAAATCTCTGATAATGGCAACTATCTTTGGTTCATACGTGGAACGATTACCCGGCCTGCTATGGATGTGTAGTTCTATTTATTTGAAGATCGTCAAAAACAAAACGAAAGAGAACTACAGATTCGTGTAATGCCTGATGATTTTTCCATATAGGAACTGAAACTGGTTGACATTAGTAACTTATTGGATTACGTGAAAGCAGGTATATTTAGCACTTTTAGTATTTCCCCGTAATTTAGTGCTAAAAATCACTAAATTAATATTATGAAAAGCCTCAGTGGTCAACCATATGTTTCATGATTCAACCTTATCCCTGCAAAAATCGTTTTCTATGAATCAGATTAGTTACAACAAAATGAAGTTTTATGCTATGTTGGTAAACATTTTGGCTATCCGAAGTAAACATTATCTCTCGCATCGGGGATACTAAGTTTGCACTTCGCGGTCTGAAAGTCCTTACCCCCACTGCGGTTGCGCATCTCGGTCAAATTGAACCCTGTGCCTTGCGTTTACATTTTTCTGCCTGTTCCAAACTTAGTTTACTTAACTAGAATCAGCATAACACTTATATATTAATTAGTAAGTGATCAAATGAAGATATCTACAGTCAATTTTGAAATTTTCCGCTTTGAGGTATATCCCATAACAGGCCTATGTTAGTTTGTTATGGCTAATACTATATAAAACTTCTACTCACAGAATCTTTACTTCCTATATTGACCACCTGAAATTGGAAACAAAATATTAACTCAAATTTTAGTTGAGAGTAGAGGAACAAGTCTTATCAGCTAAAAATGCTGGAGATAGCTTACTAATGAGACAAATCTTTGTCTAGTTTTGAACTTACTAAACTAACTGGTCTTGTTTTTGATAGTGCTTAAATTTGAAGCTTCATGAAGAAAATAACTAGTAAGAAATTGTTACTTAGAGTGTTTTTGCGGACATTAGATTGATTAAGATATTAGACTTTTGGGACCTAGAACGTGACGAGATTAGTACGATATCCGGACTAAGCTGAAAAATGTGTTTAAAGCAGTAAAAAACGTACAAAGATTACTAAGCAAAAAAATCACGTACACAACATTACAGCACAAAAATCAAAGTACGTCCACATGCCACGAGGGTTCAAGAACCTCAGAACACGACTAAGTACAGTGCTTTTTTGTGTTGTTTGATATTACTGTATTTCTAAAAAAACGGAGCGAAAAGCGAACTTATTCATAAAATAAGTTACATTATGCAAATTGTTAGTCGCTCGTAACTCATACAAGAGACAGTCTAAAAGTTATGTGGCTGTGTCAAAACTAATAAAGAATTTTAGATATCACTCAAGAAAAAGTGTTGGGGTGAGTTTTATGGGGTCCATAAAACAGACCTATCTATTCCAAATTTTGGCTAGTTTTTTTTCTCAAAATCTATGCTATTTCGCTGCTTGAGGTTTCGCTACACGTATTATATACTGTTGTGAAGACTTGGAACATAATTTTAAAATTAGATTTTTTCAGCAAAGTTTAATATTTTACCATGTTCTTACTTGTATAAAGTTACATAAGTTTGAATTGGTGGAATTGAAAAAATATACTTCTTTAAATTGCTAGAGAAATAATAAAATAGTTTGGTGAAACGATCAGCCAGACGTTGAATATGTTTTTGATGAAAGAGTGCCGAAAGTTAAAAAAACCCTAGTTCTTGGGAAATCGCGATGAAAAATTGACCACTGCTCCAATTCACCACGTATCCACCACGCTCCCGCCACAAATATAACACATTATCAAATTGTTCTGGACATAAATTTGCATTCGCAAATATGAAAAAAAATAATTTTGACCCTTTGAGGGGACCCCAACTTATCTAAAAACTAAAGCTTATCTTATGTAAAACCACGAACCTCTCTAAATATACATACCGTTTAATTATGATTCCGCGGGAATTTCGGGTTACGTAAGGGTTGGGGGCGGGTCCGGACCAGCTGGCTAGGCCAGTTGACACGAAACTCACGAAACTTGACACTAACTCTGAGTTAAACAACACAAACACCAACACAAAACTACGCTAAGTGGTTATGTTTGACCGGAAGTAACACTTAGACCCGGTTGACCTTCCAAGCTTAAATCTTTTGTTTACCCTTTTCGCTCCGTTGTTTGTAGAAAGTCAACAAGAAATAAACTAGGTGTAGCTTGTTAGGGTGCGAATCTTATGGACAAGTAGCTGTTCCATTATGTTTACTCGAGTAATTCACTCAAAAATCGGTTGCTGTTAATTAAAAACCAAAACTTATAGAAAAATAACTTAACGAAATGGTTACTGATCAAAAACTCTATACCATTGTGCAGTCGTTCTAAAATTAAGTTATCTAAGTTGTTAGAAACATAATTGTTTTAATTTTTAATAAACTATTTTTTAATTGGAAATATTATTAGTTGAGATTTTGCATAATCAACAAGAATGGAAATGAATATTTCATAAATTATGAAATGTGTGTGCATTTGGTATGTGTTAATGAGGTTTTACAGATGATTAAAAGTGTAAACACCCCAAAATATCCGTTTGGGTATGGACGACTTTTCCATAAAGCGTTTGTGTGTGTCTCATAGCGGAAAGAACCAGAAAAAGAAAAATAGTAAAAATTAGGAATATTATCTTTAGTGTAAACAAAACGTTTTTGAGGGCAGGTCTTCAAGCCAAAAAAAGTTGTTATGAATCTTTGGGCTTTTCAAACGCGTTTTAACCACATAACGTCCCTGGAGGTGAATAAACTCCTCCTGTTTTTAAGGGACTACCTAATTATTGCATTTAAATATAAAGTTTTAGTCATAGATAATCTATTACTATTACAAAACAATAAATAAATAAAATTTAATTGAACTATACTCATCTATCATATACAATACACGAACCGTGTTGCCCCAACTCTTGTTCCGAGCACACCCTGTTTTGTTACCGCCCCGCTAGCTCAGAGGCGGAGTGCTGTGGTTAATTACTATGTCTATTTGTTTAGTGCATTGTGTATGTAAGATGGATATATTTATAGCAAAAACTTTATGTTTAAATGTAATTATTAAAAAGTCAATTGAAAATGTCGCTTGAGTTTCTTCACCTAAAGAAACGGTGTGTGGTTAAAAACGCAGACGCGTTGGAAAATACCTAAAAGATAATATTAGTAAGGGAAATACTATAAACAATTATTAAGTATAGTTGATGCAATATGCGGTTGAATGGATTATGTTTACCTTTCAGCGTGTATCCTGATCTGGAGCGCGGAGCACGACACCACTGGGCATGCGCACAGTCCGCGAGTGATACAGTGCGCAGTCGTGGCCGCCGGGGAAAGTTCCCCCACTTTCACCCTTCCGCGCATCTCCCATTTTCAAGGTCGTTGTGGGTTACTCAACTGTCGTAACAGCTCGTTATCAGTGCCGCCTCCTCCATATCACCTCGAATGCCTTTCAAGATTATATGTGCCAAACTTCGTCACTGACACATTAAACCAGTTAAACGGACCAGTTTAAAACGATATCGTTTTTGTATATCATACTGCCTTTAATAATTAATCTTAGTTAAAAAATCTTAATTTTAATACGGTTATCAGTTAAAAATTAACGTTATCAGTAGACTGGCGCATACTTTCTCCTTGCAGGAAATTAAGATACTACAACCTTCCTTTAATAACATTTATAAAATAAATTAAAATTAATAAAATCATAATTATTCTTTAATGTTTATTTCAACATAATTTCATTTAAAATAATATACTATTTCAAAAATAATCATCCAGTTTCATAAACTAACAACAAGAAAACCGAGATCAAATAAGTGTTAGAATATTTAGGGACTCCTCCCCCAGGTAATTTCATACTTTTTTGAGTGGGTTTTGATGGGTAATGAATCTAAATCTGATGGGTAATGTATACCTACACTGCATACCAAGTTTAATGGAACATGGATTTTTTAATATTCTCCATAAAATAACATAGGGTGCTCCCAGGCAACGTACTGCGTTTACCACGGACAGTAAATTTACATTTTTCTCTGGAACCGTTATTATTAAAAATACCTTTTTTAGCTTTTCAAGATGATTTTAATGGATGTAGTCAAACTATTTTACAAATTTATCGCTTTAACACAAAAAAAATGATTTTGACATAAAAATGCCCATAACCTTAGAAACTATTAGTTTTAGAGACATGAGGGCTTTGTCATATTATTTGGAACCTAAATAACTTTAAAAAATTAACAATATGTATATCAAAATCGGTAAAGTAAATTACAAGTACTTTGTATTTTTCCATTTTTAAACGATTTTAGGGGAAAACTACCCTTTAAATTAAAATTTGTCTCTAGATATAACCAAATTAACCCCATGTACCTAATTTCATAAAGGTCGGATGATCAGTCTGGTCTCAGGGTCTGTACACAGACAGACAGACATTAGTCCGAACACCTCTCTTTGGATTCAGGGAGCATCAAAACGAATATATCATCTTTCAACCCAAATTCGATCATTTTGACGAAAACAATACTTTCTCAAAATACTTTGTACTAGGGGGAAGTAATTAATTGATTGAGTGGTTTTACTACTAAATTTTTATAAAAAGCTGGCTGAAATTCTAATTTACTGCAAAATTTATACTCCTAGTATTACCAAATGGGCTTCCGCTGCTTTACTCCCTAGAATCTTCTTCATGCCGAAAATATATCTAACAAATAATTTACTATTACCTATTATCTGAAGTGGCGACGTACCCAGTTGGGTTTTATACCAAGTATGAATTATAAATGAGTGTAAGATGATTGTGGCGCGATCTTGTGGTCTTGTTAGTGACTAAGACTAACATGTTCCTTAGAGAAGACTATTATTTAATAGCCCAACGGTCAATAGCATCTAAAGGACCTACAGTTAGTTTAACGTGGGAACCGAATCACAACTAACTGAATTACGAACTGGTCTTTACGAAGAGGGTGGTCTCAACAGATGAACGCAGTATTTAATTGCGCGGATGTTAATCCACACTAGGGAATAGCACATCCACTTGCCATCGCTCATAACGATCCACAATTTCATTACATCTTAGTAGCTGGAATTTTAATAGTTCAGATAATAAAAACAGTAGAGTTTAGTCTCCACCTTACCAGTCGTTTAAAGATAAAAAAGTAATCTTGATTCATTTATAGAAGCTGTTTCATTTATTGTCTAATCTTATCTAAACAAGTTGCCGCCTTCCTATAACCTTGGCCACTTATTTCTATTTTACCTTTGTTTGTTGCCTATGTTCTTAAGTTGTTGGTGTATTGATGTACATTTCGCCACTTTTGTGGAACATAAAAATTAAAAACTTAAAAAACACAAAACGGCTCATTAATTAATTGATTAAAGAAAATTAGTGACTGTAAATAATTTTATTTAATCAATTAATAAATGTGCCTTATGTGTTTTTTAAGTTTTTAGATTTTATTATGTTCTGATGACGCCACAAAAGTGGCGAAATGTACATCAATACAGCACTTAAGAACATAGGTAACAAACAAAGCTAATATATAATTACTGTTCATGAAACTGGACAAACGTAACGTAAATTTCTATTTAAAGTCGTACCCCTGCTGAGACCAAATAGTACAAACCAAACCCCTAATTGGGATTTTATTCCTTATTTATTTGTACACCTGTAGAGAGGTGCCATGGAATGAGAATCTTTTTTACTCCTAAGATTATGTAAAGTAGATTTTCCTTTTGTATACTCTTGAAAGACCGAGTTTTACACTGGTATCTCTTGTCTACGTTCTGAAATCTCGAGTTATTCTGGGTAGTTGGTGAATTCCCGACGACGTATCATGGCTTTCCTCCGTCGCTGGATTGGTTTGATGTTTTTATACCTTGTTACATGTTAAACGATCTGGTCCCCCTCAAAGGTCTATTAGGAACGTCATATATGTGCGATATTTTGAAACCGCCTGAAGGAAGGGATGATGGATGGAAAGGTTATGACAGTCTAAATTGCTTTCGGAACTTCAACTACCACCCAACCAACACTGGCCCATTACAGTCCGCCCTCAGAACACCATTAAAGCGTTGATCCAAAAATCCCTGACTACAATACAGAGAGCCCTCAATTTTTTTCCGTGAGAACTTGCCCCAGAGAAGTACACATTCTGTAAGCATTCTTTCTCCTGGGCAATTGCTCCCAGGTGAAAGAGTAAAATGTTCCTCCCTATTAAAGATATCGAATCAGTCTGGATTTTCAAGTTTCAAACTCATCTGCAAGTTAAGCCCATATATAGACCACACTGGATATCCAAATTACTTACTAATACTGTAGAAGTTTATTTTTTAATCCACTTAACCTCAATATCTATTCATGTGTATAATTTACTCCTTTTTCATAACGCTAATTTAGTGTCCGCTGTTGGCCATTCATACGTCTTATTTTCTGGCGCGTCATGTGCTGAGAAGCCATGACTGATTACCTTGTAATTTTCTTTTATGAGGGCCATTATTACAAGATTGCTGAGTACTAAAAAATGAAGTGGATAATCATTTCGGGCGACTTCATTTGTACTGTGCGAATTCGGAGAGTTTGAAACTCTTCATCAGATGTCTCTTTTTCTGTGATCACGTGATCAGTTTTAGATATACTAATCTTCTGTGTAAAACTTCCGTCACTTAAAATTTCAATGAAGACGGATTATTTTTTAATTTTACCCGCACACTAGAGTGTTTTAAAAGTCTGCAGTACCTCCGCCAACTTGGATTGTTGTCTCATAAGACCAATGTTAGTTTTTTGACAGCATTAATGATCACTCGATTTTCGTAAAAAATCGGTTGAGGTGTAGATCTAAAAAAATCGTTTTCTCGGGAATTACACTCTCTTTTTTATTTTTTATCAAATAAAAGATAAATACTTGTTAATCATCTGATATAATTACGTGGTAATTGTATTTTCCCGAAAAAATAATAATGTAATTCCCTAGATAATCACTTTGCAATTGATTTGACACCTCGACCATCCTTTTACCACTAAGAGTAACCAGTTATCTTGACACAACATCAACTGTTTTTTTGTGGCTGGAACCTAGTATTTCGCCGCTCCTGCAGACTGTTAATACCAAGTACCCAAAACCTCTATGGTGGAACAAAAGTTCTTATATGAAGAGAAAAAACACATTTAGAATACTCCTTGTGCATCGTGAATGTATGAGAAAATAAATAATATAAATAAATATAAACCAAATTTGGTTTTGATATCTCTGTTACTTTTAAAGATATAAAGTCGTGCTAAGATTTCATTGTAACAATGTCTACTTGAATTATCTCACAGCTTTTTAAAACTAAAAATAAATATTTATTTTTACTTTGTTATACATTACATTTATTGCATCTGATATAATATAATACAATGCACCTTAGGCTAATCAATCACAAGATAACGAATAAAAACAGGTCCGCTACGACATGTGTATGTTTAGGGATTCCTTTACATATAATATGAATATACTTAACTAGATCTAAAGGAGCAAAAATTACTATTATTTATTTAATACTGAGTTTTTTTAAACAAAACGCCAACTTACGAAAATTATATAACATCACGAACGCTACATTTTTATTAATAATTATGAATTGCCTTCGATCACCCATACTTTGCAATTCCTATTCTGCTTGAATTAAAAATACGACTATTTTACATTATTAAAAATATACTCATTTGAGGAAAGGTTACAACAGATTAAAATATATTTTGAATAATCCAAATATTAAGGAAAAGCTAAGAACATTGAACTAAAATGACACACTAATGACAAAAATAAACCAGTAAAACAACAAAAGATTTCCATTGCATGAATGGTAAAAGGTGGTACATTCTATCAATTTTATATCAACAATAAAGTATCAATATATAAAAATTCGTACAAACCTCAATATTTAGTAACTACTGTATATACCATAACTACCATATTAACACTACCATACTATAAGCAGCAAACCTTCAATGTCCCTAGTACTCTGAAGCCAATTTTTTTATTTTCTCACAACACTATTATGACTATATGTGCTTCTTAAATCATTTGGTAGTCTGTTATATATTCAAAATATTATTTTGGAGTAAAAATTTTAATTTCGGTTTGAGTACATCAAATAAGCTAGCATTTCTTTGACTGCTCGCTTGGTATAGTGTAAATAAAGTGGCCGTTTCTTCGGCGGATTTTTGAGACCCGACACGTGGTTACGTGACGGTGTTTGGCATTTATTGGAAAGTAAACCAGTTTTCGCGATCGCTCAAGATTCTCTTCCTTCGTCAGTTCGACCGCCGGGCCGCCGCACCGTTGCGTCGGTGGAGAGGCGTTGTTGAAAACAAGATGAGAAAATAAAACAAACCCGTAGAAGCAAATCTGCGTACTCAGCTAAGTTTACCGAAGCACAAATTATATGTGATAATATAAAGTGAAATTTATTACAGGTGCTAAGTCTGGTCTCGTTGTGAGTAGTCGAGCTTGTCAAGTGATGTGTCAAAAGAGATTTCTGGAATAAAGTTTTTTTTAGTAACGCTCATTGCAAACACGTATTATTTTATAGTTGACATATGCAGGAGTTATACTTCAAGGTGTCGTGTTTTTTTAGGTGGTCTAATGACGAGTTTTGTTATGTGATACGTTCGTACAAAAAGCAACAGTGGTACAGTTTGTATAAACTATGCTAAATTGTACAATTGATGTGTATTATCTGTATAAATGAAGACCTATATATCTGTATATAGGTATATTTGTACTTGATATGTTACACGTAGTTTGTAGGCTGTGTAATCTGGCCAAGCGTGTGGAAAAAATCGGCAGGCACTCTCTTGAACAATATCTGAAAATATATACCTAGAGAGAGATGTCAAGATGTCACCACTAAAGGAAAAGTGGAGTTAAACGGTCTGATTCCGTCACGTTTATGTACGTTCATCATTCGGTTCATCTATTTTTATACAGAAGTCGGAAATCGACACTATTGAATAATAAACGTATGATTTTAACAGTATAGTAGAATATAAAATCCCATAGCCGGACTTTGTCGTCCTATTTTGACGCTAGTCCAGTATTGTCTTTCTGTATTGACAGTAACCTGTTTTATCGTCGTCCTATTTTGACGCTAGTCCAGTATTGTCTTTCTGTATTGACAGTAACCTGTTTTATCGTCGTCCTATTTTGACGCTAGTCCAGTATTGTCTTTCTGTATTGACAGTAACCTGTTTTATCGTCGTCCTATTATGACGCTAGCCTGGTTTTGTCGTCCTATTTTGACAGTAGCTTAGTTTTGTCATCATCCTGTCTTCACACAAGCCCCGTTTTGTCGCTTTCATGTCTTGACAGTAATCTTGGTTTGTTGTCTTATTTTGCCGCTATTTTGCCCGGTTTGTCGTAATGTATTGACAGTAGCCTGGTTTTGTTGCTGTCATGTCTTGATAGCAGTCCATTAATGCGTCCTATTTTGACGCTAGCAATTTTTAACGTCGTCCGATCTTCACAGTTTCATCTATGAAATATTTTTCCGGGTTGTATTTATGTTAGTATGTTTAATATACTTGTTTACTATTATGTAAAAACATATAAGTATTTGAATCTAAATTATTTTTGTTTCCAGGTATGGTGTATGGAGTGGTACATATATTTGCAATTGGAGGTTAAATGTAAGTCCTTAGATTTATATTTATTTGTATAGTTAATTTATACTATAAGTTTGATCTGGAAAGTAAAGCCATGATGAATATATTCAAACTTGAGACGTCAGAAGTCATACCACGGAATCAAAAGAACAAGCCTCAGCGTAGGCAAAAGCGACGAGGGCGTTATATTAGGAATCAAATATTTAAAACAATACGGAATCTTGTATCCGACACCAATCTCATTTTGCCTGGAAATAAAAAGTGTGATCGATTTCAATCGATATTTATATCGATCGATTTGAAATCGCCCAATTTCATGAAGATGACCAACCAGTCACGGCGGGAAGAAACGTAATAAATAATATTTCAGATTCATTTAACTAAATATATTCAAAATGAAAATCTTGAAGATTCTTTGGTTGAAATTGATTGTTAGTGATGGTGAGATATGTTAGTTAGATAATTGTGGACATTTTCCAGCACGATTAAGTCATCAAATAAGTTGTAACCTAAAATGTAACGAGATTGATAAATAATTCAGATCAATCCTGTATAAAGTTGAAAATAATTTTTTAAAGCAGTAAAAACACTTACAAACAATATCAAGGAACAGTAGTCATCATGCACACAAGAAACAAAAGTCGTCCACTCCAAAAATGGACGTCATAAATGGTCATTAATAGACCAGTTTGTAATTCAGAAGAAAAATTGTGCTTCGGATCCCACGTGAAACTGTAGATCCCTAAGATGTCATTGGCTGTTGGGCTATTAATTATAACAGTCCTGTTTAAGGGACATGTGAATTTTATTCAGCAACAAGACTATAAGATCGCGTCACAAACATCTTTTCCTCATTTCTCATTCATATTTGGCTTATAGGTTAGGAACCGTGCTGTTGTTAAAATGTGATAAATGTCAAGAAAAATCTTATCAAGTGAAACTGTCGCCGTTGAGGGGGGGAGTACGTGCCAGCGAACACGTGAGCGTCCAGGAGTATGTGTCCAGCTCTGGAGCAGGTTACCCACGTGCCACCAGCCACGTCTTGCGGTCTCTCAGCATACGTGCTGACTATACTGCCTGTAACTATCCAACCGAAGATAAATGGTACTCAAAGTACGATCCAATGTTTTTTGTGAAGCAGTTTTCAGTTTCAAAATCGGGATTTCCCGGAACAAAAAACTCTATCATTTGAGATTAAAGGCGGGGAGAGTGAAAAAACATAATCTCTTTCATATGGTGACTGTATTATAAACTAACTGACCGACGATCTTCGTACCGCCTGAAATGTCTAATTTTTAAGGAAATAGAGAAAATTCAAATTACTTTAAACTTTGTAAACTTAATACACTATTTTACTTTATACTTTTAACCGAAATGGCGACCTACCCAGGTAGGTATTTTAAGCCAAGTATGAATGAGGAATGAGTGTAGGATGATTGTGGCGCGATCTTGTAGTCTTGTTACTGACTAAGGCTGACATGTTCCTTAGACAGGACTATTAATTAATAGCCCTACAGCCGATGGCAACTAATGGACCTACAGTTTAACGTGGAATCCGAACCACGGCCTCTGAATTACCAATTGGTCTAATTATGAGGATGGTCTTTGTGGATTAACGTAGTATTCAATAGTTCGGACGTTAATCCACACAAGAGAACACTACATCCACCAACCATCTATCATTGTCACGAAATGACATTAGCTGTCGACTGATGAAAATAAATCAACAGAAAATCAGCTGTTAATAAAATATTGACATTATTGATGTATGCATATGATAAAAATGCATCACGTCTTTTCCTCATAAGCTTAACATGTACAAAGTTTAGAGAGCAGTGGGTCTTAACCCTAAGGTTAAATACAAATCTGAATATGCCTGCTTCTAGCGTACTTAGAGCAGAGAAAAAAATCAATAACTGGGACAAAAAAACAAAGATCATTAAAATCGGTCCAGCCGTTCTCGAGTTATAAATGGTGTAACTAACACGACTTTGTTTTATATATTATTAAGATATACTTTTACAAGATTTTATCAAGTTTCGAATGAAAATTTTTTTAGTTACAGGTTAATACGTTTAGAAATTCAATGGTTGTGGTGAAAGGAGTGTAGAAAACTACATATCATTCTGAGCTGAAGTTTTAGTAACTTGTATGAATAACAAAACTTTTTCACGTAGCGTAAGTGCAATTTTGGATAAAGATTGTCGCGTACGTTCAAAAATGATTTTAAAGCTATATTTTTTGTTGAGATTATATTATGAAATATATAAGTTTGAAGATCTAAAAAAATTTTAACAGTCTACAAATGTACAAATTACTATCTTAGTATAATGGAAACAAACACATATACGTAATGAATAAGCGACACTAGTTCCGCCCTAGCGGGTTCAGTTGACCCTAACGTCTTAAAAAAGCGAGTGTCGAAAAAAACAAATTTACACACTTGTGGTAAATTCATTTTTCTTTTAGCAAAATTAATGTGAGTAAATGAGCAAAGTTTATTTCCAGAAAAAATATTGTAGTATATATTATTTTTTTAGTATACATGTGAAAGAAATGTTACTTAGACATTTCCTACATTTAAAATGTCTATGGATTTAATTTATTATTTTATAAACTAAGGAGTAAAATTCTGTGATGGTCTATGATATTAAGAACACTTTAGGTAGCTTAGCTAATCAACTGATAGAACTTCAAAACTTCATTTCTATCCGACTATGTTTGGGTTTAGGTGGAGTCAGTGCTCGGTATCCCTTAGGAACTTATAGACATTGTGGGCCCGAATTTAAAATATGTTTTTCCATGGTCCCATTTCTTAATAGTTTATAAGCCCGTCATGCGTGTTCTGCTGAGCTATCCCTTGAAAACATATTTTACTGCAGTAGCCTAAAGCAAATTGGAGATTTCTTGTTTGAAATTCATTACCGGTGATGGCGGGTATATGTTGTTTAGATTGTTATTTTTTGGAAATTTTTACTGCTTAAAACTTTTGTTTTCCGTTTTATACCGGTTCAGTCCATATTATGTACTAATCCTGTCAAGATCTAGATTCCAGCTCACCTGAAGACGGGATCAGATTCCACATACTGAAACGTCTTGAAACTATTTAACTAATCGTAATGGAAAATTTCTGCAATAACAATCTAAATCCGAGCTTGTTTCACAATAGGAAATCGCAATCTTTAAAATTAACACTGTAGCAAATTGTCGTGCACCATGACAAGCTATGTGATAAGCAAATGAGAGTCATCAAGATACTCTGATTCACAGTGAAACTCACGATTGAGGTTTAGTGCGCGTATTTAAAGCGGATGACGCGTAAAAGCGCATGCGTGAAGATAACAAGGCGAAAGTGCGATGTGCGCAGACGTTGTGCAACTGATTTAGAAGGTTTCAGCTGTTATGTCCAGTGATGTATGACCGTGACTGTGTCAAAGTGACTGATCAGAGGTTTGTGGAGAAGAGACCTTCCCCACAAACCTTCATCTTTGTGTAAATATATTTTAGAACTTTCTATTGGGCTAGGTTGCGTTATTTAGATTCTTATTGTGGAAATTTTCCCACACGATTAGTAAAAACTAAGTTTTACGATTTTTCGGGATCTGGAATCTGATCCCGTCCTCAGGAGAGATAGAACTTGGAGATAGAGGCATAACAGGAAAAGCACATAATCCGGACTAAAAAGGTATGAAGCTTAACACAAAAAATTGTTCAATCAGTTAAAAAAATGAAAAAAATTCTAAGAAACAATAAACACGCACACAAGAAAAGAAATACGTCCAAACGTCAACCCACAACGCAAACGCAAACGTCGTTGCCTTAAGAAGAGGAGTGAAGAAGGCGTTCTTCTGACATGAGGTTACGCCTTAATAAGCTCTATACCGGATTATGTAATCTAATCACTAATAATTTCATGTTCCTTCACATAAAGACGAATCAGATTCCGAAACGTCGTGACATTTTGGTTTTACTAATGATTATGATGTTTGAAAGTATACTGTAAAGCAAATGTCTGCAATAAAAATCCCAAAATCAAATACATTGGTTATTCATATTTTTCACCGGTGCCTTTAGTATTATTTTTAACGTCCATAAATCGCTGAACAAACCAGAAACCCCTCATCAAAATTACATCTGTTTTTTCCTTTTAACTCTGTGGAATGCTACTTTAAAATAAAAAACGCTTCAGGATATGAGTGGATAATGAGTGCGGAGGAGCGGAGAAAATCTTGAAAATAAGTCTTAATGTCAAGTACAAATTATATAACTTACAAGTATTTAGTAATTTTTACATACCATCAATAGGACCAAAACGGGCGTTTTTGACACGAGCACAAGTTTAACAGCCAGACTGTTAAATGTGTTAAAAGTATAAATCAAAAAGCCAAATTTGGGCCGTGTAATGAACTATATTTTCGCCATACTGCAAATAAAATGGAACAAACTCTTAAAACATAAATTATAACCTGATTTAGTATTAATAGTTATCGACCATTTTCGTCGCTTTAGACTAATCAGCTGTTATGTTACTTACGTTGTAACGGTTCTTTCTTGATCCTGTTTGGTTGTTCTGGTTATGTCAGTGCTAATAATTATTATCAATAGTTTGATCTTAACCATTCGATAGTTCGATTTAATTGTGGATTACCAGTTTCACAATCTATATCCGGAACATCCGAAATACACAAAAAATCTATAGTGGTTTTTGCAGTAACTTAATCGATTATTTTCAATCGAATACTGACCTCGAATCAAAAGTATCATCCACAATGATCTTTTGCGCCCTTGGACTCAAAAACCCATAGTAATAATAATAAAATCCATATAGGCTAATAGGTTTAGTACCACGAAGAAAGATAACAACTTTTGCTCTTCAACACACGTAAGTAAAACAGATTTTTTGAAGCAGTATGATGAAAAATATTTCTCATAATTATAACAGTCCGAGAACCGATTTGTTCACTGCTAGTAAAATTACCGCCATATTTCATTCCAAAACAAGATCGAGATAAAATGGTAACTCTGGTTTAATTTTATCATTATTCCACCCATTCTAAAACGGAATACACCGCCACATCGCAAAAACAACGTAACAGGTGTTCTCCGCCAAAATGAAAGTATGTGATGAGACACTCCTGTCGCCCACACGAATACAAAGGAACGCACTTCGTCCGAAAGGTTTTTTTTTGTTGAAAACTCCCTCACGTGATTCATTCACTTTGATTTTCCAAACAACTTGAAAAATTGCCAAACAAACTTTCACTTTTGCCTAAAACCACCACAAATCGTATTAAACACCTCCCTTACCAACAAGGAAGTACATTATAATCCCTCCTAGATTATTAACCACATGTGTGGACCATTTTTTTTGTTATTTTGATTTTGATTACGGACATTTACGGACATTTTCCAACCTAAAAAACCTCTTATCTTAAGAACCTAAAACTTCAAAACTCTTCAAACGTTTTTTTGTGACCGGTGTGTTTTTTATGTGTGTATTTTTACTGCTTTAAATATTTTTTTCAACTTTATACTGGCTTAGTCCAGATTATGTTCTAATAGTACTATGTTTTAGGTTCTAGCTTGCCAGAGGACGGGGTCAGATTCCAGCCCCGGAAGATCGTGAAACTTTATTTTACTTACTTAAATCGTGATGAAAAATTACCGCAATTAAAATAAAAATAACATAAATTCACCACCAATCACCAATAGTGAATTTCAAAAGAAAGAACAATCTTTTTAGCAAATTTCCCATAGGGAAGAAGTTATTATCTCAGGTCTCTTGGCAAGAGCTAAGTTCCGGACCTTGTTACTTTTTCGTTCTGAGGTGCCTAGAGACCAAAAAAGTAATTTTTCACAAGTAATTTTTAAAAATTTGAAATTGTATCTTTCACCATTAGAATCAGCTCAAAAACTACACAATGTAGTCCCTTTAAGTTTTACTCTTTTCACAACGGTTGCTGAGATATTAAAGAATGTAAACTCAAAGCTATACAGTGTACGTTGTATTTTATGGGATGGTCGCGTCATCCTGTAATCCAGCTACTTGGAGGTCACGAATTGTAGATAGTTGTGAGCGATGGTTGGTGGGTGTGGTGTTCTGTTGTGTGGATTAACGTCCGCACTATTGAATACTACGTTAATCCGCAAAGGCCATCCTCACATTTAGACCAGTTCGTAATTCAGAGGTCGTGGTTCGGATTCCACGTAAAACTGTAGGTCCCTTAGTTGCCATCGGCTGTTGGGCTATTAATTAACAGTCCTGTCTAAGGAACGTGTCAGCCTTAGTCAGTAACAAGACTACAAGATTGCGCCACAATCATCCTACACTCATTCCTCATTCATACTTGGCTTAAAATACCTACCTGGGTAGGTCGCCATTTCAGTTAAAAGTATAAAGTAAAATAGTGTATGAAGTTTACAAAGTTTAAAGTAATTTGAATTTTCTCTATTTCCTTAAAAATTAGACATTTTAGGCGGTACGAAGATCGTCAGTCGGTTAGTTTATAATACAGTCAGCATATGAAAGAGATTATGTTTTTTCACTTTCCCCGCCTTTAATCTCAAATGATAAAGTTTTCTGTTCTGGGAAATCCCGATTTTGAAACTGAAAACTGCTTCACAAAAAACAGACATTGGATCGTACTTTGAGTACCATTTATATAATTATATAATTTTTTCAATACTCGGTTTAATGGACGAATATTTAATTATTTATTTTAATCTGTAGTCCTATCTAAAGTACAATGTTCTATCCTTTATCAAATCTCGTTTTCTGAGCACTTCCAACATATATTAATTAGCTCAAAAAACTTAAGAATTGTATTAACTTCCGTTATCACTCGTTTCCCCTATAAGATGAGATAAACTAGCGTTGTACAGGTTTCGAAAAATCGTGCTTTTGATCGCATTAGTTATGGTATAAATGCATATGACACGATATTTGATAGGGGATTGAAAATTGAACTCATGCTGGCGTGTTTGGAGAGAACAAAAAAGAGAGAACAACCATAATTCATTTAAGTACCCCATCCCTGGTTGCATATCATCTTGAATTTGTTTATTTAATATTTGTGTCGTCGTCACTTCGTTGTATAAGCACACAGATGAAATAAAATCGTGAGTGACAAACCCGGATCTTCCGAGCGTTCCTGGTGCCACGCGCACTCCAGGCATACGTGACGACCATTGCTAGAACTCCAGATGTACTGGACTCCATATATTCCTCATACAGTTTCTGTTTCTTCAAATTTTATTGGTAAACATAAACTGCATAGACTCTGCATTGAGTCTAACTGGGATGTTTCGTTAAATTTGGCCTTCTCTGGTCAGAGAATTTAAACTATAATCATCATGCTCCATCCGTATTCAATAAATTTGAAATGATACCATTGTAATATTCTATAGTAAATAATAAGAAATTATAATTCTGGACCAAGGCATTAACATTTATATTGCTTTTCACTTCAAAGGTAGCCTTGTGATAAAACTAAATGAGCAAGATTAAGCCTTCAAACTGCGAAATACTACCGCTTAATAGAACAGTCTGTCTGAGATACAGTTGCACGAATGAAGGCGTTCAAAATTTGCTTATAATATATAGCTGCCATGTGTTATGTTTGTTATTTGACTTTGTGTTTTATTTGACCTCATAAAGTAATATAAGTTCATAATTCAACGATACATGAAGTTTTCGGCAATTTCCTCTATGATTCTACCCTTTTCAGCTGTATATGACTTAGTTACAATTGTGTTTTATAAATGTACATAATTTATTCTCTACCCCAACCATTATTAATTTTTTATTGTAGCAAGCCAACTAAGCTATTTATATTCTTTAGATTTTTATTGCGGACATTTTCCATCACGATTTTATGTAAAACAAAGTTTCACGACGTTTCGGGATCTGGAATCTGATCCCGTTCTCAGGCGAACTAATATCTAAAACATTACAAAATTAACACATCATCTGGACTAAAACGGTATAAATCTTAAAACAAAAAGTTTCAAGCAGTCGGAAAGCTTACAATCAAATCATTCGCCAACCATTACACACATAAGAAACATAACACGTCCACTCGTCATGGAGATTCAAAGACAACTCCAGATCCCGAAACGTCGTTTAACTTTGTTTTACCTAAAATCGTCATGGAAAATGTCCGCAATGAATATCTAAATAACATAAATCCACAATCACAATACTGAATTTCAAATAGAGAATTAAAATATAGGGTTGGGTGAATTAACATTATAGCAATGTCAATGTAGCAATAGCAATGTCTGACGCAACTAAAAATAAATATCCCCGCCGCAGCAGACCTGCGTACTCAGTGAATTTCCAAATCAATAATACATAATAATATTATATGTCAAGTTTTATCAATATCTGTCTATAAATATATGAGTTCGTTATTTGCCTATTCTCCATAAGATTAACATGGGTAAGAGTACACAGGTTTTCCGATGTGAGGAACACTGAAAGTAGGAATTTATAGCATAAACAATTTTTATTTTGACCATTTATACTAAGTTTCATCAAAATCTGTCCATAAATAAAGGAGTTTACCTATTTCCTATATGATTAACATGGAAAAAGAGTATGCAGGTTAGCTGCCATGATAAATACATAAACTATGATTTTTAAGCATAAATAGATGTATCTCAACCACATGAAGCTAAATATAAAGTTTCCCTTAAAAGTATTGACTAATAAGTGAAATATTAATTTTTCCTTATCCTCCTTAAGATTAACATTGGAGCCCCAAAATACAATATACTGTGTTTAGATTTGATTAAATCTTGGTAACTGACGGAGATAAAGCAAAACTTTAAATAACTGAATTTTGTTGTTCTTTAAGCACGTTAGCACGTACCACGAACACGTAGCGTGCGCGCAACCTGCATGCATCTTACACGGTGCTCTGGAATTAAAAATGGTAGAGCATATGCGTGCTACCTGGCTAAATACACGCGCTGCGACAAAATATCATAACGAGTTTCGCCGGAGCCTCCATCATTTCTCTCACAACTTCTGTTTACATATATATTAACATATATTAACATATAATGTTAACAGGGGTTGTGAGAGTAATGATGGAGGCTCCGGCGAAACTCGTCAGTAGAGTGTGTCGCAGCGCTTATATATAAGCTACGGGTCCCGAAAAATTTTCCTGCGAGAACTAGTATATTACAGCTAATTATACCCGGAACTTTGTAGTGAAATCACCCTTGATGTGCTGTTAAATTAATATTTTTTATCTTTTTACAGAATTACACGCGAGTAAAATTGAAAATTTCAAGTAAATAGTATTTTTAAGATTCATAAACGTATGTCAATAAATAAAGGAGTTTGCCTATTCTCCATATGATTAACATGGGAAAAGAGTAAGCAGGTTAACTACCATGATAAACACATAAACTATGATTTTTTAGCATAAATGGATGAATCTCAACCACATTAAGGTAAATACCAAGTTTAAACGAAAAATACTGATTGACTTATCCTCCATAAGATTAACATTGGAGCCCCAAAATACAACTTAATGTGTTTAGATTTTTTTAATATCTCGGTAACCGTTGGATATAGAGAAAAACTTTAAGAAACTAAATTGTGTAGCTTTTAAGCCGATTCTAACAGTGAAACACATTATTTATTATTGATTAATATGGGGAAAGAGTATGCAGGTTAGCTGCCATGTTAAACACATTATCTATGATTTTTAAGCATTTGAAGCATAAGATCTCAACCACATTAAGGTAAATACCAAGTTTAATAAAAAAATTGATTGATAAGTGAAATATTAATTTTTCTTCATCTTCCTTAAGATGAACATTGAAGCCCCAAAATACATTGTCCTGTGTTTAGATTTGTTAATATCTCGGTAACCGTTGGAGATTGACCGATACTTCTGGTTTACTAACTCCTCCGACAAAATATAGGAATACACGTCTCCACCAAATTTGGTCTCGCACCATTTTTACGAGAGTTATCGTGTTCACTGACAGACACACACCCACACACTTATAAATTT